>JAKSZP010011010.1:0-67552 GCA_022478985.1 Massospora cicadina
GTTACTGCATTGGGATATATTATTCTCATTCCAAACTGGGAAGATGGATCAGCTCAGTTTTGTCCGCGGTGGATGAGAGATCAATTCAACTTGAATCTTGGTCTGATGCACGCTTGATAATTGCAACATGGGAATGGGTGCATGCGATGTGTGCAGAGCGGCGAGGGCTGGGTGTTCCCAAGAGTCGCCAAGCTGCCGGAGGTGCATCAAGTTGGGCCGCAACTGCACCTACATTTCGTTCGAGTTGAGGGATAGCCCTTGTCTGACCTGCCGCACCCGTAAGAAGCGGTGCGATAGGCGACGGCCGGTGTGTCAAGCTTGTGATCGCTTGGGGTTGGGGTGCCAGTACGATAGGCGTGGATCTTTGCAAGATGTACAGATCCTCGCCACTCGATCCAAGATCCAACTCATGGCCAAGGTGTGCTACCGACAAGAGAGGCTGGATTTGCTTCAGATGGCGAAGCGCCGTTCCTTCAACAATATCTTGAGCCGCTGCTTTCAGTACGACATGATGCATCTGCATATGAAGTTTTTAGATGGGCGCATAGTTTCTAACGTGAACCCTATGATGCTCTTAAAGGATCTGTCCGGGGCGCTCACCCCCGGAGATCAGATAATCATCTGTGGCAAGCACCTCGAATGCCAAAAGTCAGCATCTCCAAACTTTTTTGTGACTTCGTCGCTTGTCAAAAGCTTGATCCAACTCTTCTTTGACCGCATCAACCCCCACCAGCCCGTTCTCAGCGAAGACTACTTCCGCTTCCTGGAGAAGTACCACTCCAACGCTCCCGAAACCATCCTATTGACTTATACTCTGTGTTTGCATGGTTCGACGCTGTTCCCAGATGCCCAGCTAGTTTCCGTATTGAAGCATGTCTTCGCTAGCTTGGTGTTCAAGCTACTAGCTCAATGCTATTCCCACCCCAGCCTGCCTCTAATAATAGCCTATCTGCTTCTGGCGCTAATCCCATTGAGCGAACTGGACCATCCCCGCGCCCTCCCCCAACGTTACTACTACGCCATGGCCCTGCGGCTCGTGTTTCAGCTTGGGATCCACCTCCCCTGCAAACTTCCCAATAGTGTCGCCACCCTACGCAGGAACCTGGCCTTCAACGTATTTCTCGTAGAGATCACAGTTAATTCCAACTCTGTCGACTCTTCCACCACCGGTATCTTCACATCTCTTCAACCTACTTTTGCCCATTCCGCCGCCCCTCACGCCCCCTTTCGAGACTTGGAGTCGATCCAGCTCAAGTTTCTCAACTTTATCCTCAGCGTCAACTATAGGATGGCCAGAATTCAGGCTGGCCCACCATCCCAAGTGAATAAAGCTCTTTACACACTCGAACAGCAGCTCCACAAAGCAATGATCGTGTATTGCCCACCCGACGTCCCGGGCTTCATCCACATCCCCACCAACCCCGCCCTGATCCACCGCTTCTGCCTGTACTGCAATACGCTTGCCGACCTCTACCGTCCCTATCTCATCTACTCAAAGTGCCCGCCAGACCTCAGAGATGACCGCATCACGGTTAACGAATTCCAACTTTTGCCAAAGGAATCAAAATGTCTTGTCGCCATCAGTTTGTATTGCCGTACCCTTCTCGTATACTCCGACGAGTGCTTGAGAGCATCCTACTCATACAAATGGTGGCCCATCACCAGCCAAATTTTACACATCAGCTCCTTCCTAAATAGCCTATCCAAAACCCATCCCCTCCGCCCCTGGCTCATCAATCTCATATCCTCCTTAAAGGCCCACCTTGCTAACGGGTCCACGCGGTGGGGGGCTGCAAAGTTCGCCATGTCCCTCGTCAACCTAGTGCTCCATCATCCAAGCCAAGAGATCTCTATTAAGCTTAACAAATGATTCCAAGCTATCTATTAATGTTATAAACATACATTTGAACAAGCATTCAGTTGATCTACCCCATTATTACCAGATGTCTTGTTTTTAAAACTATAACTAATAAATGCTTTCCTAAGTAGAAATTTATAAGATAATTATTTAAGTAAATAGTTTTACCTCTACTTTAAATAACTTTCACCTTATAGATTCAAGAAATGATCATAAAATTAATTCGTTATAGTGATTATGTTAGATATATCATCTAAACCTCCTGCTTGTTATCTCATAGCTTTCCAGATTTAACTAAAAACTAACATGAATAAATTGATCAACTTTTGAAATCTGTATGTTGAGTTATAATATAGTATTCAGCATTTTACTGCATACACTCAACAGTATTAATATTCAATAAAGCGAGGCCTTAAGATGAGCCCAGTATATGAGCTCTATACCATATTTAAACAAGGTTATACCTTATCTGATATGCCTTCAGTATATCTACCTGTTTAGTACTTATCAGGGTAATTTAACATGACCTAAACTATAAGTAAAAGCTTCTAGTTTGAATATAATATAATGTGCCGCTAGTATATTATCTCAGCATTATTCATATATACCTCATCATTAATTGTATAGTATCCCTCATTTAAACCACATCTTAGCTTCTAATGGTTTTATCTGCTAAAAGCTGATTATCCTCAACTGTTGATAGCTTATGTTGCCATTTTTAAGACTACAAAAAAATTTACACAATAAACTACTTTGATTAATTTTAGTGGCAAATATTTTAAATATAGGATTTCACATATTTTTTTCAGTTTTTCACAAAAAAATTTCCATTTTTATATTAATTTTTCTGTTTTTCACAAAAATTGCTCTAATTTCCCCCAGAAACGCAAAATTCAGAACAGGAAAATTTAAATTCTGAATCAAGAAAAAATTATTTGAAAAATGAAAATTTTTTATGAAAAACGGAAATTATTATGTGAAGTCCTATAATCCATAATCATCCTGTAAACTGAGTTTTGATTAGAATATGAGAGCTTGAATCTTAAGCATTTAGTTGAGTTTAGGCATAAGATAAAGTTGTATTCCAAGATACTTGATAACATGGAATAAAAATTAAAGTTATTAAGGTATAGCTTTAATCTTAATAGTGTTTCTAAATATTAATAGCTACAGCTCTTATTTTAATCTCAATTTCTAATTACTATTCAAGAGTGTGCAACCTGAGACAAGGCAACTGAGAAAGGGGGTAAGGGAGGATATGAGGAGTAAAGGCTTGCCTTGGTAAATGTTTCATGGTGTCTAATATAAAGTATTGGCCTTTATCCTTACTGTGGGTTGTTGTCTGTGGCATTAGGATGGTAAAAATTCGTTAGCAGGTTTATTGCACCACATGCAGCTCAAACATGTGTGGTTGCCTAAGATGGTACCCATACATGTGCTTGGCAGAATGGCATCCCCAAACACCCAATATTGAGACAATTTATGTAATATGAGTTTAAATTATATAAGTTTCTGTGTGCAATAGCTTGATGTGGTATACAAGATTTAACAGGCAAATTTGCATTAATTACACGCCAAATCATCTACCTTCTCTGATATTCACATCCATTATATGCTATTTCATATATTTTTATTGTTTTTTTGGTCACAAATAGGCTTTGATTTTAAATGATACTTAGTAAAGATAAAAATTACAAATTGGTATGTAATGAATACAAAAATCAATATATTTATGAATTAGCTTGTAATGAACGCAAAAATAAATGTAAAAAATATGAATTGGCCCAGTAAACCTTGTACTGAATATGGAGAGTTATTTGCAGTAGATGGATGTCAGTTTAAAAATAAAATTAGCATTTTCCAGTTCCTGTCTCTAAGTATTAACTTCTTAGAAAACCAGTTTTCTGTTATTAAGCTTGACTAGAATTAGTCAGAGTTTTTGTGGATTGCACCACTTCTCCCCAAACTTAGTAGTCATTCATACACTCAAAAAACCTGTGCTGCAGCAAGTCTACATTATTACATTTCATGCGCCTTGTGGAACGTTTGAACAGTTCATATGTACAGAAAATCTACTTGCTCACTTTCCAGTGTGGTAGAATAACTTTTTAGACAACTTAGGGTTCAGTTCTAGTTTTCCATACTTCATTAAATAGTATAAGTGTGAAAAATTCCCCAAAATTCAATCAATGGATTTTTTGAGGATTTTTGGAAGATACAATAATCAAATTAGTCATGATATGGGCTAAGTTATTAATGAGTTGAACCTTAACCAATAAAAATCATCAACTGCTGAATAAATTGATCAAAATCAAATGGGCAATGAAACAAAAGTCAATTCATATACAAAAAGATTCCATTTAGCTTAAAGGATTTGACTACTTTTAAACTAAAGACAAGCCTTCCTCAAAGATTGGAAAAGATCTTGTTACACAAAGGGCACAGTTTTTTTAGATTTTAAGCTCACTTTATAAAAGTTTATAAATATCTCTAACTTTGATTAAAATAAAGTATAATATATCTCAAATCTTAACTATTGTTAAAAGCCAAAATGCATACTTTTCTTAGCAATGAATCATTATACTAAAGATCTTGCTGATGCTAAAAAGAAAAATAATCCTATAGCCTTTAAATAACAAGTCAACAAACTCTAGACTTACAAATAGAACTTTCTCTGTACATGTGGCATTATGTGGTGTATATAGGCTTTGTTAATTATATAAGAATTTTTATCCTTCTTTGTGGTACTTTTTGGTGTGTCAGTATCAAGCTTAAGTATAATTCCTAGTTCTGCAGGTGTCATGGACTGGAAAAACCTCAGTTCCAACCACCATATAATTCTATAAATATTTGTTTGGTGCACCAACATGAAACCAAACTGGCCAACCATGTTGGGAGAGGTACTATCAGTACCCAACAAACCCAACACTCCCCTAATCCTTATTGGTTATGCAAAGTCCTATGGAGGAGTTGGTCCACACCAAATCGCTCAAAATAGTATCTCAACAGGGAAAAGACTAAGGTAGGTGAGGTATGCAAACTTCAAAAATTCCTTTTTTTATTATGGACATATAAGTGCCCTGCCATCCATAGCTCATCTGGGGAGCCACCATCAATGCTCCCAAGGAAAGGGAATGTTAAGGGGAAATAGCTTAGAATTCTGAAGTGAACTTTGGAATGGGCAGGTGCACCTTATAAAGGCAGCACTTTGGGGGCCTCACCCAAGTTATTGATTAGGTTTGCACAAGCCTAATCTACAACTTGGCAAGGCACAACCCAGTGCCTGAAATGACTGAACCAAAAATATTTATACAGTGATCTGACTCAGATTCTGAAAATCTGAATCTGAGTTGGAATGTAACGATTGAGACAAACTCATCCGTTACATCACCCACCACTATTGGAGAGCCCCTCCCCAAAGAGGGGCTTCACAGAGGAAGGCCACCACAATAAGGGCTTCCTGGGGCAAGTTACCTCAAGCCCCAGGAAAATTAGCCCAAATAAACTTTAGGCCCCTCAAAGAAACACAGATGGTGAGAGAAAATCAGGACTGGGCTGCCAGAATCAGCCCACCCAGCATGAGGATGCATGCCCAGCATGTGGCTGTGTTGTGCCCCCTCCCAGACTCCCATTGGTGATGGTCTTCCCATACTGACTGGAAAGGCGCTTTCACCAAAGAAAATGTGAGAGGGGCGCACAGTCCAGCGCAGCTGAACAGCTCCAGCCTTAGGATTCACACCCAGCACTTGGCTGCATTGTGCCCCCCTCCTGAGCTCCCATTGGCAATGGTCTTCCCATCCCAACTGGGAAGGCGCTTTTGCCATAGAAAACACAAGAGAGGTGCCAGTGCAGCATGGCTGGACGTCCAACCCCTTTATAGGTGGACCATCTACAGGTGAGGGAGCCCTGCTGGGACAGGTCCCCTCAGTGCCACCAAATCCCTGATGAGCGGGAGGCCCCACTGGGAAATTGAACTGACGGTCACTTCAAGTACAGGGTTGGCCATCAGTCACCAGCTTCCACCGGTGCTGGTTCCTTGACAACCAGGACCAAGTGACCACTGAGGTCAGTACAAATTGGGAATTGTCAGCATGCAGTGCACATTGACTTCAGAATAATGTTACAGACTGGAAAAACCCCAGTTCCAACTGCCATATAATTCTAAAGATATTAATTTGGTGCACCAATACAAAACCAAACTGGTTAATCATGATG
This sequence comes from Massospora cicadina, assembly GCA_022478985.1. NCBI lineage: Eukaryota > Fungi > Entomophthoromycota > Entomophthoromycetes > Entomophthorales > Entomophthoraceae > Massospora > Massospora cicadina. The sequence continues at coordinate 6,074 of JAKSZP010011010.1, forward strand.
GGAGAGATACCCTCAGCACCCAAAAAACCCAACACTCCCTTAATCATGGTTGGTTATTCAAAGTCCTCTGGAGGAGATGTCCATTCCAACCTGCTCAAAATAGTGCCTTGACAGGGAAAAAGACCAAGGTAAGTGAGGTATGCAAACCTTAAAACTTCCTTTATTTTTATTATGGACATAGAAGCGCCCTGCCATCCTTAGCTCGTCTGGGAAGCCACCATCAATACTCCCAAGGAAATAGAATCTTAGGGGAAAATAGCTTAAAATTCTGAAGTGAACTTCAGAATGGGCAGGCGCGCCTTATAAAGGCAGCGCTTTGGGGGCCTCACCTGAGATATTGATTAGGCTTGCACAAGCATAATATACAACTTGGTGAGGCACAACCCAGCACTTGAAATGACCAAACCAAAAATGTTTATAAAGTGATCTGAGTCAGAATGTAACAATCAAGACAAACTTGTCAGTTACACAGTCATTATTAAATGTTTATACATATAGTTTGCATTCCATGACCTACCCAAACCTGTTGTCAGATATTTGTTCTCTCAGCTGCAGAAAAAGAATGTCTTGGGTCAAATTTTGCCAAAATGAGGTAATGCAGCCACTTACAAGTGTCCAATGACCCTAATTGCAATTTTAATAGTAATGCTTCCAAAAATATTGGGGATATCAGCCAAGAAACCCTGACCAATTCTTGATGGAACCCCATTAATTGGGGTAACACTATTACAAAACCTGCTCAGGCAATTAATGAAAAATTGAATGGTTGGATTACTTTTACCATGCAACGGACTTTGGGGCAACCAGTGGAAGGTACTTCCCAAATATCACTAAGTCCTTCAAAGCACCTACGCGGGGACCCCCTTTTATAGGTGTGCAGAGGTCCCTCAAGGTGAATATACTTTCTCTAGTGGTGATTGGTTGAAGTACATCAAAACCTTAGCATGGGTACATACTGCCCCAAAACCCCAAATAATGATTTCCTAAACAGTAACTCACATCTCCCAAAATCTAATAGGAGAGTTTATTATATTTTCAAATTTGAAAGGTGTCCATCTATTCTGAAACTATCCTCAAATTCCCTCAACCCTCAAAATCAGTTTAAATATGGATCAGGCAGATATTGAGGGGATCACTTTTCAGTTTTACCCCGGCTTATAAATAAAAAACTCATAAAAACCCAAGTTTTTTATTAGTAAACTTTTATTAAAGTTATTAAGACTTTTTAGGATCCAAAGGCATTAGCATCAGTGAGCACCTATACAGCTGGATTCCTAAAAAATGATGCTCACTACAGTGGACCCATGTACACCTCAAAAAATGTCAAAAATGGAGTTTTCAAGCGTGAGTAGCCCTCCTACCTTCCCTCTTCATATTGAATCACATTTAGTTTCTATGGAAAAACAACTAGCAAGCGCTTTATCCTATCTTAAAGAACTTGAGCGGCGTTCAATAAAACCATGTTTTACAGATAAATTCATCCCTGGTGAAGGGAGTATTGCTACTTTCTTATATGTTTTTGAAGCTGCCATGTGTGATGCAACGGATAAGCAGAAGGTGCAACACATCCTTCCTTGTTTAAGTCACCTAGCACAAGAGATGATAATTCCTTACCTAAACCCTTTGCTCACCTGTCCAGAGGTGAAGGAGGCTCTTCAAGCTGAATTTGGTTCAAAGCAGAGTCTATACCAGGAAAAACATGTCTTTATGCACCTTAGTATGGTTGAAGGTGAATTAACCATTGCCTTTGCTGAACGCTTTTATCTCACTGCGCAAAGGTTGTCCACCTCTAACATGCTTACCCTTATGGATGCTATCACCGCCCTGTTAGCTGGGCTAGCCTCTCAACCCTCTCTAGCTAGACATATCATCTCAGTAAAACGCCATTTCAAAAACATCTGCAACCTTAAAGAGGCTTTGTTAGAAGTGGCCAACTTCCAATTATGTGCTAACTCAAATGACGCTGAGGTGAAACCTTCAGCGTTAACCATTGATGAGCTTCCACCTGTTGAAAAGAGAAGAGTGAGCTCACCTATGTCCTTCCTCCCTGCTAAACCTGCTCCCCTTAATGCGGTTTAAAAAGGATATCACTCCTTTCTATATATCAAAGCCCTGTAAGGTAGTAACAACCATATTCCCGCACAAGCTCTCTAATGCTGCTGTGCCTAACCCTTCAGCTAAGCTAGTAAATGCGCGCCCTAAGGCTATTCCATCCCCTCTGGCCACCTCTCATACCCCCATTGTGGCCTTGCCAGTTGTTGAGAATAAACTTGGGGACAAATCTGATGGGGTGATGACGATGTTAGTTGCTACATATTAAGAGCTCCCACAGAGGTAGATGTTCCTGATCATTTGAATGATGGAGGAGATAATGAGACCACCATACCTGAGGAAACGTACCTCAGCCAAATTCTAGGGTTTTCTAAATTTATTGACACTGCCAGTGATGGTGATCACTTCATATCTAGCTTGATTCGACCTATTCACTGGGTTCATACCATAAAATCCATCCTGGATAAATACCCCATGACTGCTTAGAAGCTTACCTCCACTTTCCAGCTCAAGGAAGTCTTAGCCTTGTCACCTAATTTGGAGTAACCCTCACTAAGGTTGATGTGGTCATTCAAAAAGTCCAAATAATGACCATCCTGGACACGGGCTCCCCAATCAATGTGATCTTTACTAAGCTTATAAGAAGATTAAGATAGCACCTGACTTGGAGTACACGCAAGAATATGGGACTGCTGGCCCCCACAATACTTGTGCTATTGGGGAATACTCTTTTCTTCCCATTCGAATTGGGAAGCTTATCCTATCAGCCCCTGCTGTGGCTTAAGACAACAATGCATATGATATGCTCATAGGCACTCAATTTATGATTGAGTATGAAGAAATAATCAACCTGAAGCAAGTGGTCCTCTCGTTACTCAACTATGAAGACCCTTTAGTTTTATCCAATAATGAACCTAGCAATCATGAATACTATTGCTTGGTTGAATACCCCTTTTTAGCTATAACCTTGCTTTATTCCACTTCTGGGCGTAACACAAAAAAATTTCCTGAAACAGTGCATTTTAGGGAGGCTATACCGTTTTATGCTGCAGATGAGGTCTTGGTTAAGCTGGTGAATAAAGAGTGGTTGACACTAAAATCACACTACAAATTCCACACCATCGCTTGTTGCACCTCATAAGTATTGAGGGCGTTAGCCCCTTGGAGCCTCATGTATTTTATGGGATACTAGACACAGCATATCAGAGGCCAATTACCATTTACTAAGAAACCTCACCAGGAAGGACATGATCATACAGAAACACCAGGAGATTGGCAGAGGCTTCCTACTCCCTGTAGAGAACATCAAACATATCCACTCTGTAGGCTCTATGGCGGATTTGGGCTTACCCATGGAAAAGATGGTGTGTACTTTGCCCAATGTTCATAAATCTGATAAGCTAACCACAGAGGATTTGGAGAAAGTTCATACCTTGCTGGACAAATATAGTGACATCTTCTCCAAACTGTATACCAACTATGGCCCCATGAAGGGCTGGTGCCACTCAATTGATGTTGGTGATGCCTGGCCTATTAGGTTAAAACCTTACCACAAGTCAAAGGTGGAGGAATAACAAATGAGGACGGAGCTCCATCATTTAATAAATGCGGGGTTACTTGTTCCTTCACAAAGCCCTTGGTCGTCACCCCTCTTACTAATAAAAAAGAAAAATGGAGGTCATTGGATAGTCATGGATTACCGTAGGTTAAATAGCCTCACTAATAAGGATAGCTATCTTATCCATCGCATTGAGGACGCCCTGGCTCAACTCTCTGGCTCTAACTTCTTCTCCGCCATGGACTCGGCCAGTGGCTACAGGAAAATGGATCTTTTTCCTCAAGATCAGGAGAAATGCGCTCTTATTTGTAGTGAAGGTCTTTTCCAACCCACACGATTACCCCAAGGATTGTGCAACGCACCTGCCTCTTTCCAGCGTGTGATGGATCACATCTTTCAGGACCTCAAGTAAACTTATGTCCTTGTCTGCCTTGATGATATCACGGTGTTCTCAAAAACCTTCAATGGACATCTTGATCATTTTAAGGTGGTGTTTAACGGTTACATAAGTCTAATATAAAATTGAAGCCCTCAAAGTGTACCTTCTTAAAATAATTGAGGTGGGTCGACCTTGGGACGAATATACCACACTAAGAATTTTTCTAGCCAGTACAGTCAAAGTGTACCTTCTTCCAAAGGAAATTGGATTTCCTTGGCCACTCCATTTCACATGAAGAAATAGCCCATACAGGACAAGGTTGAAGCCATCTCAAAAATGCCACCCCCTAAAAATCTATGGGATATTTAGGTATTTCTAGAGATGATGGGGTATTACCATCAGTTCATCCCTAAGTTCGCCCAACTCAGTGAGCCCCTTGTCTGGCTACTAACCAAGAATACCCCTTTTTATTGGGGTGCTGAACAAAAGGTCACTTTTGGATCAATGAAGCAACTGCTACAACAACGTCCTATCCTAAGGCCCCCTGATTATAACAAACCCTTCAAAATATTCACTGATGCCTCAGACTATGCCATTGGGGCCATTTTAGCCCAACTAGATGAACATGGTGTAGATCATCCTGTATCCTATTTTAGCAAGATGCTGTCAAAGGTGGAACGCAACTACAGTGTAACAGAGAAGGAGTGCCTTGCTGTTCTGTTAGATGTAAAGCACTACCACCCTTTTCTATATGGTACCACCTTCATTGTAGTTACGGATTATGCATTCCTAAAGTGGTTACAGAATATGAAGTACCTACTGGTCGACTAGCTTTCTGGGCTCCTAAGATCCAGCCTTATGACATGAAAATTGAACACCGTGCTGGAACCCATCAATTTGTGTTGATGGGTTGACTCAGCTACCAGCCTTTCACTTAGATAATAGTGAGGTGGAAAGGTTACATGACCTCTTAATGACCCCCGATGACTAGGAGGATGAGGATGAACCTGTACAGAAAATGCTAGCCCAGCACTCCCATAATACCAAAGTGGAGAATGGGAAGTTGTATAAGCAGGTGGGGGCAAAATGGCTTCCTTAACTTTGGCCCTTGGAACGTGTACCTGCTATCCTAGAAGTTCACTCTACCCTAGGTCATGGAGGGGCAAAAAAACTTATGAGTGGATCAAAGATTAATACTATTGGGATGAAATGATGGAAGCTATTGTTGACATCTTGGAAGCTTGCCTTACCTGTAAGAAGCAATCTGGATTCAAGATTAGATACCAGTATTAACCTACTACCCCTCAACATCCATTCCACACCATTAGTTTGGATGTAGTAGGTCCCCTTCCTCAGTCTACTAGTGGAAACAAATTTATCCTAGTAGCTATTGACCATTTCACCAAGCAGTTGGAAGCAGTGGATCTACCTACCCAAACAGCCAAGGCCACCGCCACCTTTTTACATCAACACATATCACATGGCACGGCTGCCCCTAAGTAACACTCTGCAATAATGGTAAGAACTTCACATCCAGAGTAGTCAAAATCATGGACACATCTATGGAAGCACAACAAAACTCTTCTCAGCTCCATATAACCCCTCCACCAATGGGACCGTGGAAAGAGCAAATAGGACATTAGTTTCTAATCTTCAGAAAATGGCCTCCTCTGATCCTCTTCACTGGGATCAATATCTACCCAGTGCACTTATGGCTTACCAAATTAGTTATCACTGGGTTTTGAAAATGTCCCCTTTCCACGTCTTGTATGGGCATGAACCAGGAATACCCGCTCTCTTAGTTAAAGATGTATTCTCCTATAGAGTTGAGGAGCCCAAAAAAGTTATGAGAAGGTTGGATCAATGCATCATCCAACTCCAATCTGAAGCCATGACCAATCTAGCAGAAATGGTGACTAAAGAAGAGCAGGCTGCCATTGAGCTCCAAACTCCTTACCTACTTCCAAGTATCTGACATGGTACTATACTACCATAACTGCATCACTCCTAGAAGCGGTAAGCTTGGATCAATCTGGTAAGGTCCCTTCACCATCAACTACAAAAGAGGTAATGAATACTCTATAAAATTGCTAGTTACTGGAATCACCATCAACCAAGTACATGTCCTCTTACTTCAGCTTTATTCTCCCCCCACCATCCTTGAGGGAGGCGATGTCGGACATTTGCCTTCTCAGCTGTAGAGTGTAATGGGCGGGTTCGCGCCAATACTCCACAAATGAATTGAGCAGTAAGAGCCAAGTTACTGACCATACTAGGTACAGGCCTGAAGAGGCCCATCCCTGAACCTGACCGCCATGTATCATCATTGTCACATTCTTGGACCACTGTTCCCATGACGCTGCACATCAGTAGCAGGGTCTGGGACCAGGAAAGGGCCGTGAATGATGCAAACGCCACACTGAGCTCACTGGCGGAGCTCATGAATTTGATCTGATCTGACTATTAATAAAATAATTTCTAATAAAATCCAAGCTTTGCCAAAATCCTTTATTTTGATTTCCTCTTTGAAGACACAACTGCCCTACAGGGCTGCAGCGTCTTCCCTTAAATAATCCGCTGCAAATATTGAATAATCTTTCATTTATTTAGACTCTTCTGAGCCCCAACCACTACATCATTAGCAAAGATTCACCATCCCACTGGATCACCATCCACGCCCCGTGTAAGCTCATCATCATTCCATGGAGGTGATTCAGATTTGGGATGGCAATTTCGCCTGGCTCTAAACTTAACAAATTTGATTACCATTGAATCAGGGCCACATTCAGATCAAATTCCACCCGATCTGAATCAATGTACAGACCAGGTGCCTCCTGATTCATTACATCACCCCCCTGTGAAGACCAGAATTCCCAGACCTTCTCTGGGCGCCACGCACAGTCCTCCATCATATGCCACATCAACTCCTCTACCAGATAGACCTTCCACTTCACCAACAGTTGCTGTCAGCTTCTCACCCACTTGGCATCCAGTATCCGTTCCACCTCATATTCTGGAATCACCCCTTCTCTAGTATTCAGCGGACTGGGGCGCTCAGGCCCCTCACCCCCAAAAGCCTGTAGCTGAAAGCGTGAATCACCAGATGGGCTCTGGAACTCACTGGTATACTCAAATTCAAAGGTGACCCAATTAATAGCTCGGATGATCCAGTACAGCCCCAGAAATTTTGGACCCAGCTTATGACTCTTAACAGAGATGGCATAGTTCTTGGCCAATACCAGAACCCAGTCCCCAGGTACAAACACCAGATCCGGCACCCTTCGCTGATCTGCCTGCCACTTCTGCTGAGCTATCACCTTCTCCAAGTTTTCCCATAGCGTCTTTCTGATTTCTGACATGGTACAAATCATTTCATCCGCCCCCTGACATACGCCACCCGCAGATCCCCTGTTCATTCTAGGGTTGAGTCCATGGTTCATAAAAAATTGCGAAATTCCTGATGAGGATTGAGAGTGGATATTGTAAGCAAGCTGGGCCATCTGGACCCATGATACCCAATCATCCTGTTGATTGGACATGTAGCACCACAGATACTGTTAAAGTATCTGGCTCACCCTCTCCATTTGACCATCAGATTGCGGATGGTACACTGAGGATTGACCTGGTCTGATTTCCAAACTTCCTAGTAGACTCAACCAGAATTTTGAGATGAATTGTGGGCCATGATCTAAAATGAACTCCTCAGGTAAGCCATGATGGGAAAACATCTCATCAATGAAAACCCTTTCCACATCTTTCGCTGAAAAACTCCAAGTGCATGGGAAGAATTCAGCGTACTTGGTGTGTCTATCCATGACCACCATAATCGCGTCCTTCCCCTGCACCTTTGGAAGTCCCACTATGAAATTGACACTGACTGAACTCTACGGGGTCTGCGGTATTGGCAACGGAACTCTTTACTCAATGGCAGTTTTCTCGATGGCTTTGACTTCACACATACCAAACACTCCTGCATGTACTTCTGGACATCATTATGAAGGCCCTGCCATATTTACTCCCATCATACCAACTCCATTGTCTTCCCCACTCCAGGGTGACCCACCAGAAGATGGTTGAGGGAAGCCTGGATTACCTTCCACCGTAATGATGGGTTAGATACCTATACACGCGACTTGTGGTATAGCACCCCAACCCTCTTCATGAAATCCGCGTGGTACTGGTGCAGCTGACCCTCCATCATCTCGGATTTCAGCCTTTGTGCAAACTCCGCGCTCTTCTGCTTCCAGCGAACTTCCTCCCCCAACTCACTCCCCCCATCTTCAACCATCTAGAACTGATCCAGATGGAGCATCGTTGTGGTGTTAAACTCCTCCAATTCCCCCTTCTCATACACAAAAGCCCCATATCAGCTCAACCAATCTGCCAGGACATTCAAAGCCCAGGCAAGTACTCCACCCAGAAATTATAGCGGACCAGCTCCACATGCCATCTGGCTTGTTGCTGGTTCATCTTTCTGGGTTGGCGATAGTACTCTAAGGCTTTGTGGTCCGTTCAAATAACAAAAGGATGCTGGGCATAGAGCAGGAGATGTTGCCATTCACTCAAGGCTGCCATCACCGCCAGCAGTTCCTTATCATATATCAGGTAGTTTGTTTTTCCAAGGATCAGCTTATGGCTGTAGTAACACACGGGATGCTCCAAACCATCCTCCCCCTACTGAAGCAATACCATCCCCACAGCATAAGTTGAGGCATCCATCTCGACCATGAAAGGTTTCCCCAGATCCAGATGGGCCAGCACCAGTGTGGTAAGTAACTTACCCTTTAGTAATTCAAACGCCCGCTCTTCCTCCTTTCCCCATACAAATGAAACGTCCTGGGTCAAACGCGTGAGTGGTAAGGCTGTCTGGGAAAGATTCTTCTTAAACTGAAGAAGGAAGTTCAAGGTACCCAAAAAACTTTTCACCCTCACCTGATCCGTGGGAGCTTTCCATGCCCATACTGCTCAAAGCTTATCTGGACACACCCCCAATCCATTCTGTTACACCACGTTGCCAATAAATGTTACCAAATACTGGTTGAACTTGCACTTGGAGGGATTCAACCTTAACCCCATTCGGCCAATCACCCCTAAAACTTCCCAAACATCTTGTATGTGCTCTTCCTGGGACCGCGAAAACACTAGAATATTGTCCATATAAGCGGCACAGCATCATCTGATCATCTCCCCAAGGACATGGTCAATCATCCGTTGGAACACTGCTGGAGCATTCCTCAGCCTAAATGACATCACACAGTATTGATACACCCCCAGGTGGCACTTGAACGCCATGTATTACTGATGCTCCAGTCTCACCGGAATCTGATTAAATGCATCCACAAGGTTGAGCTTTGTAAACATTGTGCATCTGGTAAACATTAAAAGAATGCCCTCCAAAAGGGGCATCGGATATGGATCCAGCTCCGTGACCACATTTAGATGTCAGAAATCCACACATGGGCGTAGGTCGCCACTCGCCTTCAGTACTAACAACATAGGAGACACCACCGGAGACCTGGATGGCTCAATCAAACCCTTGTCTAACATGGACTCCACATGGCTCTCCAATGCTTCCCTAGCCCATTCATTTAAAGCATAGACCAGACATCCCTTGGGAAGGTCCAATCCCTCCTTGAACCGAAATGAGAATGCAAAAGAACCTGTAGGGGAAAAAGGTGAAATTCTGATGGGACCAAATACATCAACAAAGTCACTGTATTTGGGGAGGGAGCTCTGCCTCCTGCATTCCCCCTAAGCTTCTGCATCCACTTGGGACGTCGCCCCCAACCTCCATCTTCCACGTCATTCAAGGTCAATCTAAGGTGATAAGGTAATTGTATTACGCAACACATTGATCTGTGGCTGAAAATGATGCCACCATCGCATCCCCAGCACCATGGGGTGGGCCAGATTCTAGATCACACAGAAACCCTCTTTCAACCAAAAGGGGTTCTGCCAAATGACAATCAAGGGCTCCAGAACCCACAATGGGGCGCTTCTTGATACGTCGGCAAAAACCACCTTGGGACCCCTTCTCATTTCCAACTGCAAACGTTCTGCTAAGGCAAACTACACATAATTTTCCTCAGCCCCTGTATCTGCCAGGGCCAGCACCTTCTCAGTCCAGCTATGCAAGTATAACTCGACTGGAATAAATAAGCTGGGATAAAGTGAAGAAGAAGGTTTAATGTTAGAAGCATTCTCAGATTGCAAATTTTCAGGCAAAGTAGGTCGGGGACTATAGCTCTGCCCAGGTCCTAGACCTGTTCTGCCCGACTCCTCACTGCTACCCTGATGGGATCCCCCATAGATATTCCCAAAATTCCGTGGAGAACCCCGCCAGCCTCCTCAACCTCTGCTAGCAATGACAGGCGACTAGACCCTTCCCAGGGACATCAAATCCTCTCTCCAGTTCCATGCCAACGCCAATTGCTTTTCCACTTGCATTGCCAAAGCAATCTCCTCTGCCAACAAACCCTGAACTTTAGCAGCTGCCATGGCGGCCAACATGCCCACCTGCAGCCCTTGTCTGAACATTCGTTAAGATTGCAAATCTGAGACTCTTGCTGCTTTTGCCAATGGCCAGAAAATCCGCCCATATTCTTTACCAAACCTTGCCCTGTCCTACTGTCAACAGAGCTGACCACGCCTCATCCTGAGCCTTATCCAGACAAGCCGTCCGATCAATGCAGTCCACACACTCATCCATGGATCTGGGCAGGCGTCCTTGCTCTTCAACTAACTCTGGCACCCACCCAGAAATTTCTGGAGGTAGTGCCTCCATGATTTGCGCAATCTGCAATGAGAAAGGGGTCTCCCCACCCATTGCTTGAGCCAACTGCACTGAAAACGAATCTGTGACACCACTTGGTGAATCTTCTCTAAGGCCTCCATAGGCAAAAGCTGCCCATCCTTTTGGGGATACAGGTCCCCCTTAGTGCTCCTCCATCCTTGCAGGCCTCAAACCACACACTCAGATCACTTCTCTTATCATGAACGTAAGCGAGAAGCTCACCATCACCACCATTAACACATGGTAATACCATTCCTCCCTGCCTGGGACCACCTCCTCTTCTTGATGGCCCCACAAAACTGACAATAAAGTATTAGAGTTGTTTCTAATGTAATGGGTGAGTTTGCGCCAATATTCAACAAATGAATTGGGCAGTAAGATCCAATTTACTGACCATACTAAGTACAGGCCTGCAGAGGCTCATCCTCAAACCCAACCGCCATGTCTTGTCATTGCCACGTATTCCTGAACCACTGTTCCCATGACGCTGCACATCAGTAGCAGGGTCTGGGGCCAGGAAAGGGCCAAGAATGATGCCAACGCCACACCAAGCTCACTGGTGGAGCTCAGGACTTTGATAAAATCTGACTATTACTAAAATTATTTTTAATAAAATCTGAGCTTTGGCAAAATCCTTTATTTGATTTCCTCTTTGAAGACACAACTGCCCTACAGGGCTGCAGCGTCTTCCCTTAAATAATCCGCTGCAAATATTGAATAAGCTTTCATTTAGTTAGACTCTTCCAAGCCCCAACCACCACATCATTAGTGAAGATTTGCCATCCCACTGGATCACCATCCACGCCCTACATAAGCTCATCATCATTCCATGGAGGTGATTTGGATTTGGGATGGCAATTTCGCCTGGCTCTGAACTTACCAAATTTGATTCCCATTGAATCAGGGCCACATTTAAATAAAATTCCACCTGATCCAAATTAATGTATAGATCAAGTGCCTCCTGATCCATTACACAGAGGAAGAATATCTTGGGTTGAATTCTGCACAACAAGGAGATATTGGCCATTTATGAGTTTCTGATGACCCTAATTGCGATTTCAAGAGTAATGCTTCCAAAAATATTGGGTACATTGGCCAAAAGACCCTGGCGATTCCCATGGAACCTCATTAAATGGGGTAACACCATTCAAAACCTGCTCGGGCAATTAATGAAAAATCAAATGGTCAAATTACTCCAACCATGTGACAGACTTTGGGGCAACCAGTGGAAGGTACTCCCCCAACCATCACCAAGGCCTTCAAAGCACTTATGTGGGGACCCCCCTTTTATAGGCGTGGCAGAGGTCCCCCAAGGTGAAAATACTTTCTCTAATGGTGATTGGTTGAAGTAAATCAAAATCTTACCACATTGGTATATCCTGCCCCAATACCCCTTTTATTGATATTAAACAGTAACTCATATCACCCACGATCTGATATGAGAGTTTATCATATTTCCAAATTTGGAAGGCGTTGCAGTTATTCTAAAGCTATCCTCAAATTCCCTCAACCCTCAAAATCAGTTTAAATATGGATCAAACGGATATTGAGGGGATTGCTTTTTATTTTTACCCCATCTTATTAATAAATATCTCATAAAAACCAAATTTTTTATTAGTAAATTTTTATTAGAGTTATTAAGACTTTTGTGGGATCCAGCGGCGTTAGCACCAGCGAGCATCTATACAGCTGGATTACTATACCTGTGATCAAACACAGGTAGTTTGCTAGTATAATCTGGAACCAAATTTTAGTTAACTCTATGGCATTTTTGTCATGTAGTTGTTGCACAAACTGATGTCTCCTCTACCTCTGTAGCCTCAGAGTTTACCAATCTCATGAAAACAAAGGCTGCATTATGTTTATATAAATAAGACCCATTTATCCCTCACTTGATGAGATAAATATTGATCTTTATAGGTGGTATGTGAGCATTTTAAAGCTATAGGTTTATAATAGATGTTAGTTTAATTGGAAGACACTTGATAAATACTACCACATGATCAGGCTACCAAGGTTTTAAATAAGGAAATAGAATTTGCAAGTGGAACTTTCCAAAAAATGCTTTCTTTTTCTTCCATTTGGTCATTGTCATTAATATGTTCCTAATAAACCTGTCTTTAGCCTCTTGTACCACAATGCTTGTGATAGTGAGGGATCTTTCTAAGTGCATGGTGGGGTTTTGTGGGTGAGGCATTAATAAAGACTCTAATTAAAGTTCACATTCTTTTTCCTTCACATTTTAGATATCTTTTCTCATTTTTTGTTTTTTTGTAAGTGTTTATATCTAATCATAAGTTAGTCTACATCATGTGACTTGTCCCTAATAAGATTTTCTTGAAAAATATTATAACTTGAGAGGGTCCTCCAGATTATTTGCACAGCCATAATGATATTTCAAATACACAATCATCTTAAGAAAGTTATAAATACAAAGGACTTTGTTAATTGCATTTAACCTCTCTAGTAAATTGTGTACTTTTAATCAATGATTCAGATTAAAATTGTACAGTATAAGTTAAGGGGTCACCCTGCCATGGACCTCTTTCCATATTGATTGTTAATGACATTAAGTCAGAGATAATACAGAGAACGTTACCTCATGTTGATTAGACTAATATTCATTTGATCATTGTAACAAGAAATTTGTTCATACAAAAATCCCTTTTAAGTTGAATTATTTGAGATTTAGATGTACACAATGGTTGCAATATGACTATTTTATTTGGTAAATCTTGGGTAAATTATTAACTTTTAATTTTAGTTTAATTTAGACTTTTTAAGATCTTGATCTATTCAAGCAATGTGGTATCAACTAGGCATCCACAGCTATATTATTTTAGAAATTTAGTCCTTTGATTTACTTCATATTAACAGGCTGCAATTCCATTGAGCCCAAGTTGAAATTATAGATATCACACATCTAAACTAATAAAACATACTTATTTTGTACTAATATTTAATTATATAAAATTAGCTTTGATTTGTTTATTTTTCTCACAGGGTGATTGGTGGATCAGGAGAACCCCTCACCACTGTTGCACATTCTCAATTATTCACCTAAGAGTTATTTAATCTTCTAGAAAAGAGGTGACAATAGGATGGTTTGGGTGCATTCCTCACCAAACCTCAACATGATGTTGAATCCCATATGAGGCGCCAAGGGATTGTGAGCTGGCCTAGCCACACAGGTTCTAAGATGATGGTCTGGCTGCTTTCCCCACTGCACCTTGATTTGAGGAGGTTTCAATTTTAAGATTTTTTGTGGTGTCTTTAAGCAAACACTTCAGAATTCTCTCACCATGTCCCTAACCTTGTGGGATGCAACCCATATCTTGAGCATAATTTTCCTTATACTAATTCAGAAATTATCTATTTTGCCATTCAATCAAGGCAACTCTCTTTTTGGCTTAGGTTGGTACTTTACAAATAATGATCAAGGATTAGGGTAAACCTGACCACTACATTTTCCAGAGCCAAAATTAATGTCAGGATTTTAACCAAATGAATCCTTCTGATATCATCTGAATTAGGGGTTTTGGTTAGTTGGGCGTAATTGCCAGCTAATCATCTAGTTTGGTACTATTTAATGTTATACGTTTAATTGAGTTTAGGTTTGGCAGGAGCTGCGTTCACTGCCAAAATGCCATCCAAAGATCGTTGTGGGAGTTTCCAGTGGAAAGCTGATGAATCCATTATGACTTGTCCAACTTGGTTCCACCAACTAATTCAGAGCACCGGTGACTCATGCTGAGGATGATCATATTCCTATTTATTTATGAGTTTATATATGATTGACCAGTGACTTATGCTGAGGATGGATTGACCTAATTTATATTTGGTGATCAGTGAGCAGATCTGGATGGAATTGCTATGAGTATGAATGAATAGAATTTCCAATCTGATAGAGAGTTTGGTATCAAGAGGCCAATGGGTTTTCTGGCAGATGATTGGCCAAAGAGTACTTGGGCGTAGTAGCCCTGAAAGTAGTATAAATAGTCATTCATTCCCTCCTAATAAACATCTCTCGTTTGCCATCTTTCCTGTTTGTTTGAAGTAGCTTTATGCAACTAGAGTGGGGAAGGTGGAATAGGAGATCCCCAAAGGCGTGGGTGATCACACCTGAAGTGGCCGGCGCTGCCAGCTCCCATACCTCCTCCTTATGAGGAACCTGTGGGAACCTGGCCAGCTGACTACCAGTGGGTGAGCTGAATAGCCACCAACCTTAGCGGGGTGCAGTGCAGGAGGTGCCATAGCCACCCAAGAAGGGGGATGAACTTGCTGGGGCATGCCCAGATGGGTTGGTGAAGGGTCATGAGGGTGGGGCAGCGCGAAAGTGCCTGAGCCGCCCAGGAAGGGGGCAGGACTTGCCAGGGCACATGCTGAGGACGCTGGAGCTAAAAGCGAAGCCATTGGTGGTTAGTTGGTAAGTTGGACGCAGGACTTGTAGGGGCTGGTATGCCAATGAAGGCGAAATAGAAAAGGGCCACCAGTCTTCAAACTGGTTGGCCTGGCACACTAGCGGAGCCCAGAGTCAATTTTGCAACATTGGTGCTCACTACAGGGGGCTTTACTGGCGGGCTGCTTGAGTAGTTGGAGGTTTTGGTTATGGAGTGGCTTTTGCCACTGGTTGAGATCAGCTACTTTGTGAAGGCGCTGGGAGGTCTTGACCCACCATTGGGGTGGGTTGTTAAGAAGGATGTCATCTGGTTAAGTGGAGGGCAATGTCAGGATTTTAACCAGATGAATCCTTCCAATAATATCTGAATTTGGGGTTTTGGTTAGTTGGGCGCAATTGCCAGCTAATTGCCTAGTTTGATACTGTTTAATGTTATATGTTTAATTGAGTTTAGGTTTGGCAGGAGCTGCGTTCACTGCCAAAATGCCATCCAAAGATCGTTGTGGGAGTTTCCAGCGGAAAGCTGATGAATCCATTACAACTCGTCCAAAATGGTTCCACCAACTAATTTGGAGCACTGGTGACTCATGCTGAGGATGCTCGAATTCCTATTTATTTATGAGTTTATATACAATTGACCAGTGTTTGATGCTGAGGATGGATTGACTTTATTTATACTCAGTGATCAGTGAGCAAATATGGAGGGAATCACTATGAGTATGAATGAATAGAATTTCCAATCTGATAAAGAGTTGTGACATCAAGAGGCCAATGGGTTTTCCAGCAGATGATTGGCCAAAGAGTACTTGAGCGCAGTAGCCCTGAAAGTGGTATAAATAGTCATTCATTCCCTCCTAATAAACATCTATCGTTTGCCATCTTTCCTGTTTGTTTGAAGTAGTTTTATGCAACTAGAGTGGGGAAGATGGGATAAGAGATCCCCAAAGGCGCGGGGTGATCACACCTTTAGTGGCCGGTGCTGCCAGCTCCCATACCTCCTCCTTATGAGGAACCTGTGGGAACCTGGCCAGCTGACTACCAGTGGGTGAGCTGAATAGCCACCAACCCTAGCGGGGTGCAGTGCAGGAGGTGCCATAGCCACCCAAGAAGGGGGATGAACTTACTGGGGCATGCCCAGATGGGTTGATGAAGGGTCGCGAGGGTGGGGAAGCATGGGAGTACCTGAGCCGCCCAGGAAGGGGGCAGGACTTGACAGGGCACACGCTGAGGACTCCTGGGGCTAAAAGTGAAGCCATTGGTGGTTAGTTGGTAGGTTGGACGCAGGACTTGTAGGGGCTGGTACGCCAATGAAGGCAAAATAGCAAAGGGCCACCAGTTTTCATACTGGTTGGCCTGGCACACTAGCAGAGCCCAGGGTCAATTTCGTGACAATTACCTTGGCAGGCTGTGGATCCTGCCAGCCTGCAAGATGGAAGATGACTATTGTCCCTAGAAACCCCTACCCCATCACTTTCCTCATCAGTTTAAATAATCTCCAATGGTGGAGGGGGAGGTGTGGGTTGACATTTGGACTGCTGGTGGTTAAAGCCTTTTGTGCCCACCAGGAGATTCCAGGGGAAACATTGATGCTTTTCTGTGAACCCTGGACTTCCAAATAGTATTCTCCTCAGATCCCAAATGCCAAAAAACGTTGCACATTGAACACAAGGTGGCCTCTAACCTGCACTCAGTCGAGCTACCAGGGTTCTTCTTTTAGTAAATGACTTGTAACAAATAAATTTTTTTATACATAAAACCTTTTTAAAATTGCGGGATAATTTAGGATTTTAATGTGTACAATGGTAGCAATTCAGCAATTTCATTTAAAGAATCTCAGATAATTTGATAATACTAATTTAAGCAAAATTAGGATTTTTAGCTCTTGACACATCCTAGTGATGTGGGATTGACTGATCATCCAGCTTAAATTATTTCAAAACTTATCTCTTTGGTTCAATTTATAATGTAAGGCTGAAACTACAATTAGCTCAAGTAAAATTTTAGCAGGTAAATTGCCAAAGCTCTCAAAATTTACAAATTTTACACCTATTATATATTTTTATTTATTTATTTTTATTTTAGAAAGGGTGGTTAGCATGGCAGGGTAATTTATGCTTCCACTTTAGTGCAGGTTTTGTTCAACTCATGGTTTAAACCTGTACTGGCTATAAAAATCTTGGTGTGGTATATTTGTCCCAAGGTCAACCCACATTGATTACTTTTATAAATTTAGGATTTATATATCTATATATTATTAAGTAATTGGATGATTGGGAGAACCCCTCAACACTGTTGCTCATTTTTAATTATTCATATAAGAGCTATGTGCTCTTCCAGACTTACAGATACCAAGAGGATGGTTTTATGCCTTCCCTACTACACCTTGACCTGATGTTGCATCTCATCTGAGGCACCAAAAAGTTGTAAGTTGTCTTGGTTTTGCAGATGATGAGAGGATGGTCTGGGTGCTTTCCTCACAACACCTCAACCTGAAGGCGGCCTTAATTTTGTGATTGCCCTTGAGGTGTCACTTAGTGAGCACCTTAGATTTCATAACCAGGTCCTGACCTGGTGAGATGCAACCCATACCTCAAGATAATTTTTTAAATAAAATTAGAACTTACATAATTTGTTGTTTGATTAAGGCAACTCTCTTTTGGCTTAGGTTAGATTTTAAGTAGGGATCAGGGCTTGGGTAAACATGATTATTGCAATAAGGGGTTGTGGGATGCCTTGTTTTAAGAATTTTTATAAGGCATTTCCATTCTACCTAGGCCATAGGCCTTTGCTTAATCAAAGAAGCAAAGCATACCTTATAAAACTTTCCTTACATGTTAATAACTTGGTTCAAATTTCCCTATGTTATCATAGATGAATCCATAATGTTTTTGAGCAATTAGGACTATGGCTCTTTAAGTAATTTTTATGACCATTATATTCCCCATTTTTTCATATCTGTCTTAATTAAATTAATTGTCTCCTTTTGTTAAGGTTGTTGTGATCCTCTTATTCTATGTAAGCTTATGGTGTAAGCTTCTGTGCCTCCTGGTTATACTCTTTTCTCCATGAGGATAGTGTTAAGCAGGGCGAGAATAATCTCTTTAGCACTTTAAAATTTTCTTTTTAGTATTTTTAAGAAAATGCCATTTGGTCCTAAGACTTATTAATGAGAATTTTTCCTAAAACCTGAGCAAGCTCACCTTCTGTAATATTCAAGGTTTTAATATAGCCAGTATGGTCCAGGATGTCATTTATTAAGTGAATCTTTGCCGCTTCCCCAAGGAGTCTAAATTATTGTGATAATTAGTATAGTAGCATCAAAAATCAAAATCACAAGTTGTTTGAACTTTAAGATATCAAGATACTTCTAAAAACAGTAATTTTATGAAATGCAAAGTTAAGCCTTATTTAAAGTAAACAAGTTTATTAAACTAATAAAAACACTATGGTATAATAAATGAAAGTGTTTTGGGGGCTTGTGGGTTTCAATTTTTAATTTCTTTGGCTTTAGCAATTATCCTTTAAACCAGCCCATCCAACATAGCAATTCCTTCCTGATATTACGCCAAATCCCTCATTCAATTGGTTCAAAACCTTTTAACAGCTTAATAGCTCTTTAGAAAAATCTCAGGTCAATTGTATAATAATTAGGAAAGTCAGGGATACTATGACTTTGCCTCAGGGCAATTACATAAGATAGCAATCAGTTTAAAAAATTTGGACATGGGCAAATTTGCCAAAAATAAAAATGAAATCCTATTAAAATGAGCTTACACTGGTGCAGGGGTAAGGTAATTGATAAAAATAGCAATATGAATACCAAGCCCACATGGTGAGGTATTCTATGAATCAAAGTTTGAGAGTCACTATAGCAGGGATTAAGGATTTGATTGTATTCCATATTTACCAGAATCTACCTTTTCCGCTTGATCTCACTTTTAATTAATTTTAGAATGAAAATTAAAAATTCTGAGCATTAACTCACCTTTCCACTCAATGTTCACAACTCCACAGCCACTTCTCCAGTATAGGGAAGTGATTTCCCCCTCCTAGAGTTTTCTTCCTCACCAGAAAAGGCGTTTAGACTAGTTCATCAAGTAATCCTAACACCTTGAGTAATATGTTCTGCCTAAGGAATATAGCCCTTAACCTCTCACGTTCCCAGGTGATGCCTCAAAGTACCCTGATGCTCACAAGAAACAATATGCATTCTGGCCTTCCAGGTTAATTAAGGAAACTTTTCCATACGCCATTGCAGCAATCATCAAGATGGCACCTGAAGTTATACAAACTGACAAGTTTATCAGCTTCTGCCCCTACAAGGGGTACATTGACTTAGGCTTCACATGTGAAGCCAATGATGAAATGGTGGCTACCATGCCCTGGTATTTCTAGGGAACCCCTCTTCTCAAAAACTCACACCCAGCTCCCAAAAGATAACACTATGATGGAAAAATTCTGGTTTGCTCACCCAAATGCTCCCTGAAATGCTCCACAAGGAGCTTCGGAAGGTTTGGCAGCTTATGGATTCAACACCATCCTACAATTTGTGGTCTTATTTGGTGTCACCCATTTTACAGGGCTTTGTGCATTTTCTATGATCTACTGTCATGGTCCCATGACATCATAGTGGGGACTAACCCCAAGGGTAAGGCTGGGTGCCAGGAGGCCCAGAAGGTGAAATTACAGGGCCTCCCAGACTTAAAGCATACTCTAGACCAACGCTGGGTATGGGCAAAATATGCCCAGGTTGGTACTAGTGGGGTGCCAAGTGCCCAGCCCCTTACGTCAGTCCAGGCGTTAAAACGGACGGTCTACTGAATCAATGTGGATGGTTCCATTCAGTTTGTCGAGGAATGGGGCTTTGAAACCTGTTCCATTTATGAGACAAAGAGTTTGGGTTGAATCCAACTTCAATCAATCACTTGAGTGAAGTCAGTTTTGGCCTATTCAACTAATTTGGATGGCAGCGTTGCCTTATTGGTGGGTCAGTGCTTGGGCCCACAGCAGCACATCCTGTATTCCCCCGTCCAAGGTTAAATATGGTTTCCCCAACCACCATTCCTTGTTGGTTAACTTTCCAAATAAAATTTCCCTGTTTTTACAATTTTTTTAAATGTTATTCCAAAAGATTATGTGCGTGGACCCCTTTGAGGAGGTCTTGTGCTCCATTAAACTTGCCATTTTGAACACAATATGACTTTTCCCACGTGCACCATTGGTTCTCCCAGGTCCCTCCAACCTGGGCCATTAACCTCTTCCCTCCTTGTGCACCGCGTCATTTTTGGGTGGTTCCTTATCGCACTTCTTGGTTTTAGTTATATTGCTCCAGCACCCTCTACTGGGCACTAATAGCTTTAGTACTAACAGCTAGTTTCCATGAGTTGGCTCTGTGCACTGAGCACCACTATACTGGAAACAGGAGAGCTATAGACACTCTCCTAAATTAGTTGACCAACCTTTTGAATTTATGTGCACAAACTTTTTCTTACGGAACTTTTCAAAAGTGGAAATGGTGGGCCCCAGCTGAGGACTTTGGCTGTCATTAGCCGCACCACTGTTTCCTCTTTTTCCTGAAGGTTGGAGCAACTTGGCGTTATTATGGTTGCCTCCAGCTGGAAAGTATCCACCCTTCATGCTTATACTTGATGGATATGAATGCTTCGATGTCCAAAAGTTATGATTCCCTGACTTTCCACCGAAATTATAAATTTCAAATTAAATAAACAAGTTTCCCTTCACCCGCGCGTTCAGCTGCAGCTGTCAGAATTGGCACAGATGGGCCTGGGGGTATTGGTCATGGATAACGTTGGGCATTCCATCACAGTTCAAGGGATAGGGTCATTCACATCTAAAAATGCGTTTTATAATGAAAACCTTGTCTCTACCTCTGAACAGTTTATTAGCTCATATGGCCTGGATGAGGACCCTATTCCTGTATATCAGATTACTCCTGAGAACCCACGTTTGACCCCTACCATGATACAGGGTACTCAGGAAGTGGAAAAGGAACTTCAATTTAGATATAATAGTGTATATGCATCTGCAAAAGGTGTGGTGGGATATGTGGCCTCAGTAGTGAGAGTGGCCCACTATCCCTCTCCCTTCTATGATTCCAACACATACCCTGATGGCTTGCTCATGCCAGAGGAAGAATTTTCAGGGGAGGTAGTGGCGTTTTCTGCTTAGGATAAATCCCATTCTGGATACTTCTTATTGACTGCTACCTTCACATTCCCTAGGGAGAAGTTCACCACAACCATTTTATTGGATACTGGTGCCTCTAACAATTTTATTGACCATGACCTTGCTGACTACCTTGAGTTGAGTTACCCCTCAGGTGGTATGGTTAGAAGTGATGCTTCTCAAGGTATCCATACACTGAACGTCATGGGGTTAGTGGACTACCAGGTGGGCGCCTATCTTCTGTTCAATCATTTTCAAGCTATCTGAAACCTCTTGTTCCCCATTATTTTGGGTATAGAGTGGTGGAGAAAGTTTGACGTCAGGACTAATTTGAAAGAAAACATTATAGCCTTGTTTTTGGCCAATGGTCACATGTTGATTGTTCCTTTGTTGGAGGATAACGCCCAGGGCAAATTACCTCGTTGGCCCAATATTCCCTTACATTATCTTGCCCCTTTGCAGAAGCTCTCTGTGGAGGTTCCCCTACCATCCTGTTTGGAGGGGTTGTAACCTTCTTTTGATGAATCATTCGCTAACACTCTTCATGAGCACTCTGAATTTGATTATGACTTTAAGCTCACTGTGGATCTGGTGCATATATCTTCCCCTATTTACCCATTGACTGTCCGGGAGGAAGAGGCGTTGGATGTGTGGGTGAAGGAACTGCTAGCCAAAGGTTCGATTTTTCAGCGGACCTCCCCTGTTTGCTCCCCATTTCTCTTTGTTGAGAAGGCGGATGGTTGTCTACGCCCCTGCATAGACTATGGGAACCTCAATAACGTTACTGCACCAGATTTCCATCCCATCCCTTTGGATTCACAGTTGCACACTATGTGGAGAAGGCGAAGGTCTTTTCCAAGATGGATTGCCTCAATGCGTTCAATCAGATCCAGATCAAAAAGGGACAAGAGCGGTTAACCGCATTCTGTACTAGAAAAGGGATCTTCCAGTTTTGGGTCATGACCTTTGGGCTAAAGAATGCCCCTGCTATCTTTCAACGCCGCATTGATGCAGCGCTGGGGGACTTGTTGGGGGTATGAGCGGTTGCTTATATGGATGATATACTGGTGTTTTCCCCTGATCAGGAGTCCCATGCAGTACACCTTTGGTAAGTGGTGGAGAGGTTAAGTGCAGCCAGCCTGACGCCGAAGATTACCAAGTGTGAATTTTTCAAGTCCCAGGTCACTTTTCTGGGCAACGTCATATTAGACCAGGGACACATGATAACTTCAGACAAGGAGAAGGCGATTCATGAGTGTCCTACCCCCACCTTGGTCAAGGAATTGAGGAGCTTTTTGGGGACTTGTACATTCCTTAAGAAGTTCAATCCCAATCTGTCTGAGGTGGCAGCGCCCTTTTACAAGGCTAGCGGTGCCAAGGTGCTTCAGTGGTCCCCCATTTTGGAGGATGCTTTCCAAGCAGTGAAGTGCACCCTTTTTCATGTCTGTTCTTCGCCATGTCAACCCTTCACATGGTTCATTGTGTCTACTGATGCCTCCAAATTCGCCATAGCAGCCGCCTTGTTACAAGTAGATGAAGATGGGATAGAGCATCCAGTGGGATATTTTTCTAGAAAATGTCTCTGCAAGAGTTGAATTATGCCGTTTGCAACAAGGAGTTACTAGCAGTGGTGGAGGCGCTGACATATTGGTGTCACCATTTGCATGGCTCTACCCAACTATTCCGCGTATGTACAGATCACTGTGTCTTGCTGTACTACCATGCCCCTCATGTCCTAACCCCACGGGAGACCCATTGGCATGAGACCCTTGCCAAATTTGCATTCACATATATGTTCACAAAGGGTAAGGATAATGGCTTGGCGGATGCTTTGAGCCGCAACCCTGCTTTAGCACCTGATCCCAAGGAGGTAAAAGTCCACAACACATAGATGATGATTCCTACAGAGAAAATTTTGTCACATCTTCCCTCTCCCTTGGCCAACGGGCCTGCGCTTGCACCTCTGGAAAACATGGAGGAATATGATATGTTCTTAAAGGTTTTCCTTTCTCAGCCACTGTCAGGCGAATATACTATGGTACTTACTAAGAGCTCTTTAAATCAAGAGGACCTATACAGGGGTTATCACGTAAAGGATGAGATGGTGTGGTTTCAGGGGCGCATCTGGGTACCTACTGGACCACTGCGCCTGGAAATCATCCGGGACCATCATGATTGAATCATCATTGGTCATCCTGAGAAAGCAAAGACCTTGGAGTTGATATGTTGCACCTACAATTTGAAGGGCTTGCCTGCTCAGGTGGGGCGGTATTGTAAGGAGTGCCTGGTCTGCAACCAGATGAAACACAATTGTCAACCTTTAGCGGGGTTGTTGGTACCAGTTCAAAAGGCTGATAAGCCCTGGACTTCCCTCTCAGTTGATTTCATTGTGGGATTACCAGCCTCAGATGGTTATGATGTCATCATGGTGGTGGTAGACTGGTTCACAAAGTTTGCTCACTTTATTACTTGCAGAACTACTATAACCGCAGCTGAAATGGCTAGACTTTTCGTCACCCATGTGTTTGCACTTCATGGGGTTCCCAAGAAATTATCAGCGACTGGGGCCCTCAGTTTACCTCCATTTTTTGGGAAGAGTTGTGTAAGACTCTTCATATTCACCCTTGCCGTTCAACTTCCTATTATCCCCAAACAGATGGGCTGACTGAACGAGTGAACCAGTGCCTGGAAAAGTTTCTACGGTGTTACACCACTGCAGATTATTCTTATTATTGTTCTCACCTTTCCATGGCCCAGTTTAGCTACAACAATACCTTGCACTCCTTGATCAGTTGATCCCCATTTTACGCCAGACATGTCCTTAACCCCGCCTTTAACATGGAGCCCAAATGTGTGTCTAAGGTTGAAGCAGTGGTGGACTTTGCCAAGACAATCAAGAAGGTCCACAAGGGGGTTTCTACAAGCTTGGAGGCGGCAATGCAAGTGTATAAGGAGAACGCTGATGAGAAGTGCCGAGTGGGTCCTGTGTACAAGGAAAGGGATTTCATGATGCTTGATGCTTGTAACATCCCTATCCAGCAGCCATGCAAGAAGCTAGGACCAAAAAGGATTAGCCCTTACCGCGTTTTAGAAAGGTGGGCCATGCCTCATACCAGCTAGATCTTACCCCTTCATTTTGGATTTTCTTGGTGTTTCATGAGAGCAAACTGACGTTGTTTGAGGGCCCCCACCAGAGACTCCTGAGGCCTATCTCATGGTTGGGACGCCAGAGTGAGAGGTGGAAGAAATAGTTGCCTCCCACCGCGTTAAAAGAAGACTGGAGTACCTAGTATCTTGGAAGGGCTTTGACGCTGCAGAGAACAGTTGGGTTCCAGCACGCGACTGTGTGCATGCCCAAGATCTGGTTGAAGCCTTCCACGAGCATTTCCCCCAGGCTGCTGGATCTCAACCCAAACCGATCGTTGCCACCATGAAGTTGGTCCCATCCCACAAGAATTTTTCCCTTGCGCAAGCCCCTGGAGGGGGGGTTGAGCCCTGTCAGGAGGAGAGGGTAATGTCATGGTCCCATGATATCATAGTGGGGACTAACCCCAAGGACAAGTCTGGGCGCCAGGAGGCCCAGAAGGTGAAATTACAGAGCCTCCCAGACTTGAAGCATACCCTAGACCAACGCTGGGTATGGGCAAAATATGCCCAGGTTGGTACTAGTGGGGTGCCAAGTGCCCATCCCCTTACATCAGTCCAGGCGTTTAATGGATGGTCTACTGAATTAACATGGACGTTTCCATTTGGTTTATCGAGGAATGGGGCTTTAAAACCTGTTCCATTTATGAGACAAAGAGTTTGGGTTGAATCCAACTTCAATCAATCACTTGAGTGAAGTTGGTTTCAGCTACTCAACTAATGTGGATGGCAGCGTTGCCTTATTGGTGGGTCGGTGCTTGGGCCCACAGCAGCACATCCTGTATTCCCCGTCCAAGGTTAAATATGGTTTCCCTGACCAACTTTCCTTGTTAGTTAACTTCCCAAATAAAATTCCCCCGTTTTTACCATTTTTAAATTTTATTCTGAAAGATTATGTGCGTGGACCCCTTTGAGGAGGTCTCATGCTCCATTAAACTTGTCGTTTTGAACACAATCCAACTTTTCCCATGTACACCGTTGGTTCTCCCAGGTCCCCTCCAACCTGGGCTGTTAACCTCTTCTCTCCTTGTGCACCGTGTCATTTTTGGGTGATTCCTTATCGCACTTCTTGGTTTAGTTACTATTTCTCCAGCACCCTCTGCTGAGCGCTAGTAGCTTTAGTACTAACGGCCAGTTTCCATGCGTTGGCTCTGTGCACTGAGCACCACCATGCTGGAAACAGGAGAGCTATAGACACTCTCCTTACATCTACCCTAATATGAATACAATGTCTCTATCAATTCCCCCTCACGCCTTAATCCCTTCTGCCCCTGACCATCCATTCTGGGCTCACGTGGAGGGTAGAGAGACTATTTGTGCATCCAATTTTGAGTTGGATTACTCAAAGCATAGATGCCCCTCCCATGCCGCATCCACCAGATCTGTGCCCACCTCTATCAGTAACCAGCTCACTGCCAACCCTACAATAATTTCTATCTGGGGTAGAATCCATCCCACCTATTTCCAAGGCCTGCTGCTTCAGCAGTTCCTGAACCATTCAATCAAGACCCACCTTATCCCAGAACCACAAGACCCATCCAATCAGAAAGCAGGCTGGACTACAGTTGATCCCAAGCTACCTCCAATTTTCCAATAAAAACTTCATTTTATGCTTATGCCTTAATACAGTGCAATCATATTCCATGGGTTTATTGGCTGAGATTTCTGAATTGGGTGATTTCATTGACCATCTGTTGGAATTTCAGAATGCTCACATAGTCCAGCTAAATAAATCATACAAGGCTTGCTTTATCTACTGGGGGCAATTTACCATAGCAAATGTGAGTTACCATATGATATAGTACATTGTTTATTATAATTATAATGGGATATCTAATAATCCATTAGGATTGATTATGCCAGATTACTCAAGTTTCATTGGAAGATCCCCATAAAATTAACATGTGATTTAATTATTGTTTTATAAATTATTAAATTATATTTTTATGATTCAGTCAGAAATTTCGTTAATCAACTAAGGAATCCATTATTAGTTGCTGGGCATTGATAAAGCTTTTGGTAGCAACTTTCAAGTTAACCTTTTATGTAACACAATCTGCTGTTGATGGATAAAAGGTCTCATTACCTAAGCAGGATGCTAGCTTAAAGAATATAATCCGCTGATGTTGAGTGAAGGCTTTGGTAAACATTCTTTGATTTAACCCAGAAGGGGTCATGTTCTAGTTGGCAGAAAAAATATGATTAGATGGGTGAGGAAGATCAAAATTTGAGATGTCACCAAAGAGTCAAACCATCTTTAACGGCTGCATTTTCCTATTGAGGCGCCAATGAAAGAGTTGGGTGCTGGATTCCCCTATATATTCTCTTAATTTTTTAATTAAATAAAGCAGTAATTTGAAGACTAATAATAAATATTTAGACTATCATAAATTATGTATTTTTTAATCTTGGGATTAGATTTGAAGGATAAAGATCCTTTGTCTATGTGATGATTATAAAGTTCTCTGTAGCTCCTGCATCAAGAGAGGAAGGGAGAAGTTCCCTTGGAACCTCTAAACCTAATTATACTAGATTAAGGTCTATTGTAATATTAGTTTACCAACTCTAGAGGAAGAGTTAAAAAGATAGTATTTACCTTGTTGTATATAAGAATATAAGCCACCAGTAATCTCTGAAACTACCAATATTAGTTATGTTCCAGTGAAAGGATAATTCAAGTACCTTCAAAGTAGGTTGTAGAAAGGTTGCCATTACCTATTATGAGGAGAAACCTGAGCAGAAAAGATCCTTTTGGCTGTGAAAGCTTACTGGATACTAGCCTTGATCCTATTCTCAACCACTCACAATATTATCAGATGATAAAATTAACAATTTATTTATTGCACACAACAGAACCTGTGCAGTAAACTTAGAAAGTTTACATTTGGTGCTCACTACAGGAGTAGTTGATTAACCTAGCCTAAAAGGTTACATTTGGTACTCACTACTAAGATAGTTGAGTTTCAGGCTAAAAAACACATAAGAAAGTGTTAACACAATGTCATAAAAGAACTAACTATGTAAGCTGTGGATAGAATTGAAAACCGTTAATAAGAATTCACTGAACTTG
This sequence comes from Massospora cicadina, assembly GCA_022478985.1. Taxonomy (NCBI): domain Eukaryota; kingdom Fungi; phylum Entomophthoromycota; class Entomophthoromycetes; order Entomophthorales; family Entomophthoraceae; genus Massospora; species Massospora cicadina. The sequence continues at coordinate 33,655 of JAKSZP010011010.1, forward strand.
GCATCACAAGCCAAAATAGAAAAATTGGATGAGCGAGTGACAAAAGCCAAGTTAGAAATTGAACAAGTCATCAAGGTCAATAATGATCTTTAAGGAAAATCTCTCTTTGAATTGAAAGGAGACTGAATTAATCAAGGAGATACTGCTCTAGAAAACTGAGAGAGAAGCAGATAGAAAACGCTTCCACCAGATTCAGGGAGACATAGTGCAGAATACAAAGTGCTTAGAAGACTTTAAAATCACAATTATGATTTCACCCAGATGGAGGCAAATGAAGCTAACTACAAGATGCACAAAAATAGAGCTGGGAAAGTACAAACCCCAAGGAATGTGTCTGAAGCTTTTGCTGCAATTTCAGAGATGGCTCTTAAAAATACATCCATTGTTATTCAGGTTGCCAAGCAGCAAACTATTGCCACAGTAACAACAGAGGAATTTTAAAACATTCTGAAATCACCTATGTTTCACCAGGATAACGATTTGGCATTTTTATGACAATTCAACATAATGATGTTTAGATATGGCGACTGACAAAAAGCAGTAACTGTGATGAAATGCTTAGAGACCACTTGTCAAAATCTGGTGTTTCCCCATCTCAACAGGAAAATTGGATGTACAGTGACGCCAAAGAAGCAATAGTGACTGAGTTTGATAGTCCTGCATGGATGGCTAGCCGTAAACATGAGTTTATGGGAAACTCAGTTTAGAAAAGATGAAACATTAGCCACTTCTGTTGACTAATTTCGCCAGGAAGCACATATCTTGGATGGTGCAAAAGTACTATCAGATTTCAATTCACATATTGCAATGATGATGGCACTTCAGCCTAAGTAATATGTACTGCGCCATACTTTTGGCACTGATAAATCATACTTCACATCACAAATATGTAATATATATAAGTGTTAGGCTTGATGTTTGATTCACCAATCAATTTTATGAAAAATTCTGGCTGATGAGGATCAGACTGCGGCGGACTTTAAAGGTGAGAATACTAAAAAATATAATGATCAGCAGAATTAATTTATGATAGGGAAGAAACCCGATTTATTAAAATAGACAAATAAATTGAAAACCAAAGTTTTGAATGTAGTGTTACTGGACATTTTACTGCTCAATGTTGGGAGAAAAAGACAAGAAGAAAAGTGAATCTTGTTATTCCTCAAGAGAAGAAAACTGTTCAAGATTAAAGAAAATGTTATCAGTCTAGACGCAGAACAATCTAGCACTGCAAAGCAACCCGTTTCATAAGATATCTGCCCAGACAAAGTAGATACCTTAGATTTATTCATAGAGGACCTAAGAGAGGATCCTCTGTATTGAGATTCAATATCAAAGATAAATGCTATCATATGAGAGAAGTCAAAAAGATTGGAGATTTATTCCAAAAATCATAAGGGGAGATGATTGTCCTTACGCTAGTCAAATAATGGAAAAGTCCTAAAATGCTGAAGATGAAGTTAATTAACTCATATTGAAGTTGGATGAAGCTAACGTTATCATATCAGTCTGCATAATTAAGGGATTATTTCCAGATCTGTCAGCGGGATTGATTTAAAAATTAGGCACAGTGAATAATTCCAATAGTCAATTTACAGAGAAAAATGATTATTATATTCAAATGGATCTGGCAATTGGCAATAGAGTCACATATTGTAATACCAGAAGGATCAAGTGCCAGATGTTGTAAGGGTCCCAGCTGCCCCATAAAATTAAATTGGTTGATTCACCCCTATTGACATAAGAAGGGGAACGTCCCTTAGCTCTTCCATTAAAAAAACCGTCAGATCAAAGGCACACCCTTGACAAGCAGTGGCTTTCTGCTGAGGCCCCTTGACTTGCTTTTATGACAAGTCAAAGAATAAAGTGGGAGGATTTCTCAGGGAAATTTTTTTGCCAAAGCCTATGTAATGAAAATTACAACAATCTGTGACAAAATCTGGAGCACAATTAGGTGGATTGAGACTGAAGTCCTAATAGGAAGGTCAGCCCCAAAATCAATCTGGGAATAAAGCTTCTAAAGGGAAAGAAAATTTTGTCATAAAAATTGTGATATAAGGTGGCATGCTGGAACCCCAATAGAAGCTAAAAATTTGGCTACAGAAACTACAAATTAAGGCACCTACAATGTGCAAGCTGATCTATGATGCAAAAAGTGCCAGCGTTTTAGGAAGATTTGTGCGCCCAGTTGTAAGAAATGTTCCCAATTCCCCGTCCCTCAATTCCCTTCAATTGTAAAAACACAGTGCTCTGCTGATGGCAGAGTGCTGGGATTTTTGTACTATCTTTAATAACCTTTAAATTTGCCAAAAGTCTTTGAACATTTTACTAAGTTTTAACTAGTTTGGCGATCCTTAAGGAACCACCTCAACTGATGAAGGGTCCACACTCATATGTATCAGTAATTATGGTGCCGTCACATTGCTTATACCAGCTATTACCTCTCTCAGCGTGCAAACCATTGGGGGTCATACCCTACAAGTTTTGCAGGAGGCCTCAATTCAGAAAAATGACTACCAAGAATATCAAAGTGAATGGAAAAACCAAACGCTCAACTATATCCAACATGACTATGAAAAAGGGAAATGATGATTCAGCAGTTGCACCTTGGGGAGATTCTGCTGGGATTACACCTGAAGAAATGAATGCCACTCTTCAGTATCAAGTAAGCACTTAAAAGTACAGGAGTAAGGCCCAAAAGTAACCCAAGGAGGGTTGAACAACCCATTACTTATTCCAATTTGCACAATCATGGAGGAAACAAGCAAAGTTTGGCAAATGATATTCAAAGTGAAATAGCTGGGATTAAACCCAATGAGACTCCAGTTGCCACATTTTATCAGGTTAATATTAAGCCAAGTCAGGAATTCACCCAAATGGTAAAAACCAATGGAAGGAACAATCACCTCCTGCTGACCTTGACAATTTGCCCCCATATTCAAAGCATGTTCAAGAATACTTCCAGCAATCAGCTTACTGGTCAAAGAAAGAATGAATACATAGACCAGTACTTTCTGCACTTGTCCGCACCTAATCCTTATATGCATATCATCAGAACTGTGATGCCTTGCAGACTATGGTTTCTTTCATGGGTATTGGAGTGCCCTTGATAGGAAGCCCTTTCTTTCTTTGGAACGTCAATTGTCTGACAGATGTCAAAAGATGAATTAAGATTAGGACCTGTCAAAATCAGTGACAAGTCATAATGAATGGCCAATGAATGAGACCATTTAAGATATTTCAAAGCCAGAAACAGATGCCTATATGCTAAAAATACCACTGATGGTCATATAGTGAACTAAGTCCATACCAAATACTTAAATCTCTGGATCTTAGGGAAAAAATTGTAAGGTTCCCTTGGGACCTCTAATCCACTAATATTAGGTTAAATTCCATTGTGTTGGTTAAGTCTCAAGAGGGGACTGATGAACCATGTTTTTTGGTTGAGTATCAATAGAGAGGTTGGCTGATTGATAATAACTGGTTAAGTTTCAAACAGGGGACCTCAGAACTAGAATTGATGATTAAGATTTGTTAAAGAACCCTGAACTTAATGATAATAGGTTAAGTCCCATTGCAAAAAATAATAGTTTAAAAAAGAATATAAAAGGTTTTTTAAAAGATAAAAATTTGAAAAGATATATATATTAAAGATATTGATTTTTATTTTCATAATAAAGAGAACCTGATAGTGTACCCACCTACTGTTGTCATGTGAAGAGAAGGGGGATAGATTATGACAGGATCAAAGAAGACTGTGAACGTTGGCAGGATTAGCTCTTGTCAAAATCTGGTCTGAACTTTGAGGCACTAGAGATTCAGAAAATTTTCTCTGATAGAAAATGGAGAGCCCAGCCTGCGGGAGTACAGGAACCAAGGAATTGGGGAAACTGACTTAAAATATTTTATTAATGTTGTGGAGTCATAGAAGCCCAACATGGGGAAATACAGGCTTTCCAGACATAATATCAGCAAGATTGCCAAATTAGTCCTAGTATGGCATGGGGCCATGGAATCACACTATAAGGAGGCATCAGTGAGAAGGATAAAAAGAAGAAAAGGCTAAGGAGAAGGACCATGATGAGATGCATCAAGCAAGGAAAAGGAGATGGAATATGGGAAATTGAATGTAAACCATGATGACGGATTCAGGCCTTGAATAAAGCAGCGTCTTCCTCCAAGAATCTATCATCATTGGATAATCTGGTCAAATGGGGGGATATGTTGGGATATTAGTATGCTCACATAATCTAGCTTATAACCAATTATAAAAAATTTTGCTTTATCTACTTGGGGCAATTTACCATAGCAGATGTTATCATAGGATATAATAAATGTTGTTTGGTATAAACTCTTATGGGATATTTACTAATCTGGCAAGGAAGCTTTTCTTTCTGCTTAACATCAATTTTGAGCAATTTTAGAAAAACAAGTCGATTTTCCGCCACCGCCTCACCACATCAATCTCCAAATTTATGTCATCAGATCCACCACCTGCTGCCTCAGTGTGGGGCAGCGGTGCTCCACCAGTCAGCTTTTACCGCCAAGCAGGCAAATGCATGCAGACTGGCTTTTCCAGTCTGCAAAATACATCCAGCTGCTATGTCCCTCCAAAGGACTTAGCACTCCACCTTGCACAAGCCCACCCAACCCACCCCCACCCCTAGTCCTACCCAAATCCAATATTCGCTATTGTCTCCACGTTGAGTACAGACATCTATTCCCATATACTGCAAAGCAATTATTGATCTGGAATTGGCCACCTTTGCACCAGAAGGGTTTATCAACTTTCACCCCTTACAAGTGCTAATTTCAATATTGGATTCTCCACCAAAGAGGATGCAGCAGCAGCAGCTAAACCATTAGTTTATAAAAACACCCCCATTACCACCACTTGAACACGCCTCCCAGATGATACCACACTTCTGGTAACCTTTGTAAACCTCCCCTCACACCTTCCCCCTCAAGCAATTTATGAGGAGTTGATGTCAGGGTTGTCCACTTATGGCAAAAACCCTATCCTACAATTCATTGTCCCAAGTGGTGCTGAACGCCTCACGGCACCTCAGGCAATGGCCACCATCACTCCCACCAGCTGAACATAGCCCAGCACATCCAACCATGTGCCTATGTCCCATCCGCACCTGACCATTTATTTTGGGACCACACTGAAAATGGTCGCACATTTTCCCCTTCTGCTATGAATTGGACCACACCAAAAAGGTATGTCAATATAATATACACCATGTGAACACAGCCAACTATACCCATGAGGCCACACCAACAGCGTTTGAGTAAGAACTTTGGCTGCCCCCACCCCACAGGCCATGCACTCAGATCAGAAGCAAAATAAAGCACCTCAAACCAAAGCTGTCCAATTCACACCCATGCCAACCAATCAGGTGCATGCTTTGACCAATGTTAATTACAAAAAATCATCCACCTCAAAACTTACCCAACCAAAGACACCTATCACCGAATCAATCCAGGTCAACCAAAATCCCTGGGACTTATTGGATGAAGTGACCAAATCTGGTGAAATTGTCCCACATCCAGCCAAACCAATTGATCTAGAACCTTGATGAATTCAGACTTTGATGCCTCATTCCCGCCCAAACAATATGTCCCCAAACCCAATTCTATCCCACACCAAAGCGACCACCAGCTTTCTGAGGCCGTGGTGGCCTCACCCAAAAATTTCCCACCTTTGTGAAGCCATGGCAAAATCCATCGCTGAATATAAAAAAGTACCACACAACACCCATTTCCCCCACAATTTCTCTGAAGTTGCAAAAGAGGAAATCAAACGCCTAGCTGAAACTTCCACCAACGCTGTCAAACATGTCACTGAACTGGCATAATTTTCCATATCCACAAGTGTAACCAGAGCCAACATCAAAAAATTTGCCCATATTCCCAATGCCCACATCAAATCTGAACATTACATGACTGAACTCATGGAGGCTATAATGTAGGCTCAAATTCTTGGGCTCAATTACTTATCTGCTTCACCCCCAAACCTCATCAGCAGACGCCCAAACCCCTTTGCTATCAGCATTGGTCTGCCTCTTCATTGCAGAAATTTAGATCAATAATCCGCTTGATCCCCCCTCCCCCTCCGCCATGAAAGGGTAAGCGGTTCACCTCTGTGCCATCTGGTATGTTGTTTTCTCATTTCTTTTAAGTTTCTCACTGCTCGTTTAGGGCGGTCAGTTTTATTTTGTTTGATTTATTTTTTGGAGTTTATGTTTCAGTATCGTCCATCCCTTGATCAGCTTGCCTTGGTTAAATAAAATACTAATCTGGCAGGATTAGATTCCACCAGATTATTGATGTTCTATACAGGAGGATACCTGAAAATCAACAAATTATTTTGTTGTTTATTTAACATTTCATAATTAAATATCTTGTATGAGTCAATTAGAGTTTGTCACTAATCAATTAAGGGATTTAATATTAGTTATTGGGCATTGACAAAGCTTTTGGTAGCAACTTGCAAGCTAACATTTAGTAACACAATTTTCTATTGATGGGTAAAAGGTCCCATTACCTAATCAGGTTGCTAGCCTAATGAGGATAATCCGCTGAGCTTTATTGAAGGCGTTGGGACACAAATTTTGATTCAACCTAGAAGAAGCAATGTTCTAGTTGGCAGCGAAATTACTAGAAGGATGAGGAAGATTAACTTTTGAGATGGCTCCAGAGGGTTAATCCCTCACCAACGACTGCCATTTCCTATTGAGGTGTGAACGAAAGAGTTGGGTGCTGGAATTCCCTATATATTCTTTTGATTTAAATGAATAAAGCAGAAACTTGTCGACTTATATTTAAATATTTAGACTGTCATAAATTATGTATTTTTTAATCATGGGATTAGATTTGAAAGATAAAGATCCTCTGTCTATGTATTGATTATAAAGTTCTTTGTAGCTCCTGAATCAAGAGAGGAAGGAAGAAGTTCCCTTGAAACCGCTGAACCTAATGATACTAGGTTAAATTCTATTGTGATTAAGAAGTTTGCCAATCCTAGAGAAGATTTGAAGGGATAGGAATTAACTTGTTGTATGGAAGAATTTAAGCCCCCTGTAATTCTTGAAACTACCAATAGTAGTTACGTTCCAGTGCAAGGATAATCCAAGTACTTTCATAGTTAGTTGAAGGAAGGTTTCTAACAACTGTCCTGAGGAGAAACCTGAGAAGAAAAGATACTTTTGTTTGTATAATCTTACTGGATACTACTCTTCATCCTAGTTTAACCACTCACACATATTATCAGATTATAAAATCAAAAAGTTATTAATTGCACAAAACATATCCTGTGCAGTAGATCTGAAATTTTACATTTGGTGCTCATTACAGGGTTAGTTGAGTAACCTAAGCTCAAAAAGTTTACACCATCCAATCTCTACCTTGAATAAACTTTATATAAGTATGGTTTCTCAAATCAATCCTCATTTTTATGCCCCAAGATATTTGTCGCTCCATTTAAGGTGACCAACAGCTTTCTATTAAAGTGGCTGCCTGCCTAACTGTTGTCCCCTCTGAAAGGACGTTGCCAAGTCAGTGATGATTCTTGCAGTAGGTATTCCTCCTCCCATTATCTCATTGACCTTAGCCCCTCTGAGTAAGTACAACCTTCTAAAATCTTACAAAACAGCTAACAATGAAACAGAATATTGAGTGGTAGTGCGGGCTAAAGACTAAGATTAACCACAAAAATATTGCCGCATTCACCAAGATTGACAATGACCTCATCCAAGTTGAGAAAAGCCCTTGCTATTTATATCAGTGGAATATCCATGCAGGACTATTTTATGTTTTCTGCCGTTGAATAATATCAAACCCCATACCACTATGTCCCTACACTCTATCTCTATACCTTGACCTATAAATTGCCCTGGGATTAAGAAAATGCCGCTGATTCTTAGCCCCCAACCCCTTTCCCCTTCAGCCATGGGTAGATAAGCAGTTCTCCGCTTTTCCATATGGTTGGGTTTATTTTTTTGTTTTTTTTCTGTTTTAAAATGCTCAATTTGGGAGTTTTAGTTCACAAGTGGTTTTTTTTACTTTATTAGCTAATTGAGAAATTATTAATTTATGTCCCCTAGTCAGCTCACCTTGATTAAATTATAATATATTTACCAGAATCAGAGGCGTTGAGGCAAGGTACCCTACAGTTTTTTAATACTACAGATTGATAACTACATATAAAAATGTAGGCGCGTGGACAAAGTAATCTATATTAAGTTAATACTATAGATTAACATTAACATAGCAGAAAATTATTCAAAGAATCATTATACAAATTATAAAATCTAAAAAATTTAATAAATAACTATTTTCATATGGTTGGGCAAACTAATTTCAAAATTTCCCTCACTTGACCAAACACTAAGGAACAAAAAGGAGTGGAGGTCAGATATATTATCAAATAATCTTTGGTGTTAGGACAGAGATATGCTGGTAATTTTCAGGAACTTAGCATGCATATAAATGATGAGGTATTCCTAAGTAGAATCATTCAAAATTTAAGAATCATTAGACGTTTTCTCTATGATCTTTAAGGGCCCTTTCTAATGTTCTCCAGCTTGCTATCTTGTCCAAACCCATGATTGTGATAGTATAAAATAAATCATCTATGCCAAAGTTATATAAATCCTGTTGCTCCTGATTACCACGTTGACTAGGATTGATTTTCTTAGCTAGTGATTTAGTTAGGCTTTAGTATGTACTAGAATAGGGTTTGCGTGAATTCCATATTATATGCATAAGATTCAAATACTTTTCATGAATGCACACATATAAAAAAAGAAGTGCAAGACACTTCACATATATTAATTGAAATGGAAATCTGCCCATTGCGGATTGATAAGCGATGTCATATGTGAAAATGGCAGTGGGCAAGAAAAGGTTCCAACTGGCTAGTTTACCCGTGTTTACCTTCCACAATATTCTAACAAGAGTACTATTTACACGCTCCTCATACCATTGGTTTGTGAGTGGTATGGCATACGCAGAGCCCCTCAAATACCCATCAAGTCATTAAGCTTAGGTATAATATGAGACATAAAGTTAGTTCTCCATCTTTTAAAAGGAATTGCTAGCATCTATTCTGATGTTTGTAATTCCTAAAATATTATCAATTAAGTCATGGCGTCTAAGCCCTTTATTTCTTTGGTCTCCACCCATTTGGTGAAGTGGTCAATGTCCATAATAGTAAACTTAAATTGCCCTTAACTGTTGGTCAGTGGGCTGACAACTTCAATAGATACTGTGTGCCAAGAAAAAATGGGTCTAATTAATTTTTAAGAGGTGGCTTATCAGTATGGGGCTTCTGATTAACATTATTTACAACAGCTAAGCATCTCATGGATGTCAAAATACATTGATTCTTAATAGTAGTAAGGCTCCAACTGTTCAAGCGTTTTCTTAAAACACTAATGTCCCATTGCCTTGTGGACCCACTTATAAATTTTTTTCTCAGTTGGTCATGGTATTCAATATTGATGCTCATTAGTGATCTTATTTAGCTTTCCATTATTGACAATAATGTTCCTCCTCAGTTTATTCAAAAGCATTCAAGCTTTTTTGGTTCAATGTCATATTGTTAGGTCATTTTTTATTAAATAGTTTGTCATCCATATTGGCCACTAAGGCCATAATGGCAGCCAAGATAAAAAGTCAGCATTTCAATGTTTTACGCTGGGGTGGTGCTGGAATTCAAGTCATAAGATTTCAATTTAAATACTATTGGCCAAAGTCCCTTTTATTTAACCGAGGAAAGCTGACCAGGGGACAGGAATTACTGAAAGAAAGAAATGAAAGAAAGAAATGACATGAAACCTGAACAGGGTCAACTCCATCAAAGAAAGTTTTTCCACCTCTGGATCTAGACTCAAATTTTTCTGGTTGCGTCATGGGTAAAGTTTTCAAGTTATTAGACCTACTAACCGCCAATAGCTTCCTTTGGCTGGCACCCCAATTGATGTGCGAAGGGCGGAAATTGAACCTCAACCTTCAGGTTGGTAGCCGTACACCCTTACCAACTTGCCTTCCACCCCCCAAAGTTCCTTTCATCTCCATAATAATTTAACCTGTGAAGCAAAGTATGTTCTATCACTACTGTGAAGTGCAATATAAAACATATATTTGAAACAGTTATATTTATAAATGACAGCCAGTCATTCTTTCTCAGTAACAAGTAACTATGTTTGTGCGCATCCAAAATTTAGCCACTGTAAGCCAAAGGTGCCTGATTACCTCAGATTATGTTTGAGTTAACACTGTCCTGATGGAAGTGAGAGATGTATTTTTTGAATATTAATGAGTTATAAAAACTAGGGTATAAGAATATTGGTGCTTTGGTGAGACAAAGACTCAACTTATCAAAGGCCAACTGGTAGTTCGCTGTCCACTCAAATTGCACACCACTTTAGAGAAGTTAAAATAAAGGAACACCTATTTTACTAAAGCTTTAACAAAGTAGTGGTAATAAGCAACTATTATCAAGGAATACATGTGTGTCAATAATTACTCATCTGCTTCATTCCTTTAATAGACTCAATCTTCTCCGCTGAGGCCATAAGCCCTATTTGTCAATTTTGAACCTCAGATATTCAAGTCATTCTCAGAAAAAGTTACAATTATTTGGCTTGAATTTAAGATCAACCTTAGCAAGGTGGCATAAAGCTTCCTCCATGTATTGCAGGTGCTCATTTAACGTTTTAAATAAACATTTATATTTTTTAGATAAACTTAACACTTGAGAACTTAAATCTCCTTATACTGTCCATAGTCAACTGAAAAGTCATGGGTTATGCATAGATTTGTGGCATCTGAGTAGGTGGTAGAGTCCCCTGATCAGTAATCATAGCGTAATTCTCCTGCTTATATCATGGCAGCTCTATTTATATCATCCAGAAATTAAATCTATGGCTAAAAATTTGCGCGCCGCCCATATGATCAAGCACATCATCAATTTTTGGCAAGGGATAGCAAACCTTTTTGATAACGTTGCCCAGCTTCCTATAGTCAAACACTATGCAATTAAATCTTCCATCTTATTATAAATCAGAATTGGGAGGCTTGAGGACTCTTGGAGGGAACTAACATCCCAGTTACACCAGTAGGTTAATTCTTGGTTGAAAATTTCATTAGTTACCTTAGAACGTCTAATATGATAAGGAAAAGTGGCAGATGATTAACAGTATTATTTGGTGTAACACATGTTGTGCACAACCCAAACCATAGTTGTTCTTATCAAAATTGACACTATAAATCCTAAAAAAGGGCTAGCGCTTGCCTTTTCATTCTCTATTATGCCAAAAAAGACTTTCCTGTAATATCAAAGAACAAACAGATTAGCATACATTGCCATCAAGGACTATTTATTTAAGATTTTAAAACTGAAAATATTTTGTACTGCTTAAACGTTGTATGAACAAAAGCAATAGTTTGGTGTTGCTTGATCTAATGTGGGTACATATATATAGATTTGCTTGTAATACTTGTATTTTGCCATTGTCTAGAAGGAAAACAGGAGCGGTGACAGGAATCAAGTAGATTGACAAAACAGCGCAGGTATCTTGCATTATAACAGCTTGAGGGATTTTTTAAATTAATTTTAATTGCCCCTATAAATCTGTGGCCCGTCAGAATGGTTAGATAATAATTAGCCATTAGATCACATCATTTGGTTAAGCAATTGCTTAAATAGCCACAAATCTGTTAAAAACTGGTTGACAAAGACAAATTAAAAGCTTGGTTGATAAACCCTTTATTTTGAGGTGCAAGGTCCTTTTCTTCTTATAGTATAATGGAAGGCTTTGTCCAAGTATTTCCATAGTAATTAAATATAAATTATCTTTAGTCTTATATGTACTTATGAAAGAGGTTTCTATAAGAAATTCATAATTTTGGTTGAATAAAAAATTGTTGAGGATCCTATTAGTGAGTCAAAACGCAGCGGTAGTGCACTATAAACTCTTTGAGATGTTATCTGAGACCCGTAGTATTCTATATTTTTTGATGGTCAATATCTGACAAAAAATATTTTTTTACTATCTTAGTGAACCCCATATCAATTGTACTTCAATGTCCAAAATGGCTTAGTTCTAAACTTAATACCATTAAATTAATTTGTGCATTCAGAATAATAGGCTTCATCCAATTTGACTAATTTGACATCCAGTATTTCAGCGTGATCAACTTAAAATAGTAGATCATAATTTCTTTTGATTTGATCACTTTGTGGATTGTATTAAAGTTTTATAAAAGTATAAGTACAACAGCCAAAGTTACTATGATGCCTCAATAACCATTTATCAATGCATTTAACGCCAGTTACCACTAAATGGGGAGGTGGCGCACCATTCCTGGCACCTTTTGCCACTTTCAAAGCATGCCCAGCTGAATTTACTAGTCCCCTACAAATCCAATAATTGCTTTGTTCCCCCTCAGGGCCTAGCACAACATATTGCGCACTCCCAGGTGGTAGCACGAAGACCCCCGATGCTCTTCCACATAAAACTGTGCTTTTGCCTTTAGGTCATATATGGAGATCTCTTCCCCTATGCAAGTGCTGCAATTATTGAGATGACTCATACTGTTTACAAACCCACCGGTTTAATGAATTTTGCTCACTTATAAAGGTACTTTGACATATATTTCTTAAGAAAAGCTCAATCTATGGCTACAGCAACTATGCTGCTAATTTATAAAAGTACCCCATCCACACAGCATTCACTCAGTTGCTGGCGCATGCCACCCTTGTGGTTCAGCCCACCAGTTTGACCAAACATCTCTCCCCCAATAAGCTCAGTTGTGAGGTCCTGGAGGGATTGGTCATTTATGGCGCTGAACTTATCTTTCTTTTGTGGTTCCAAAAGAAGCTAGTCATCTTGCAGGGCCTTGGCCTTTTGACAATCCACTTATTCCACAGGGATATCGACCTTGCCATATCCCCAAACCATGATCCGCTCAGCTCTAACCACCTTCTCAGGGCTGGTGTCCAGAATGGCTTATTAGTCAGCCCTTGTGCTTCAGGTTGCACCATTCAAAGCGTCAGTGACCTTCCTCTGCCACCACAGCAGCCTCTGCCCCTTCTTTTTCCAGCATTATCCCCACCACTGCAATGGCAGAATTCTTGTGCAGGGAACAATTTTCCCTTCCCCTCGATCACCTGATGTGGCTGCAACTCCTCCTGCAAACAATCAAGTAAGATCCTATCTAAATGTGCATAAGCCAATCTCTGATCCTGCCCCAGTTGAACTACCTTAGACAAAGGTTGAGGGTCATCTGCTTTAGCACTCAGCCAATCAAATCCCATGACTATCTCATTTTTACCCAATTACAACCATTAATTTTCTCAAATGGGATATAAGGTTATTGGTGACCCTTTCCTCATGAGCTCAAAGTTTAATTAGAAAATTTTTTCCAAACACCCAGAACCACTCCTCCACACCATTTCTGTCCTTTCCCAGGCCTTCAGACATACTTGGCCCATTCCAGCTTGACATTGAAGCAGCCGCTGCCTCCACCAACTTTCCCCTCCATCAAGACCACTATGCACCCATAAAACTAATCATAAATGGGATTACCTGCCCTACTTTTCTGTAAGATGTCACAAAGGAAGTCTGAAATTACATTATAGCTTACATTTGCCACAGGATTTTTGTGCGGTGATGCCACCAAGATGGCAATGTTCAACCTCAGATGCCCCAAAAAATGCTAACAAAATCAAGAATTTTTACATAGGCTTAAGAAAGAAAATCAAAGTATGCTAAGCTTTAGTTTAGCCATTATGTCAAGGTGTATCACATTAAATGCCTTAATAAATAAGATAATCTACTGTTCTTCACCTTTTTCCCCATCCTAAAAACCCTTAAACCCATTTTATTTGCTATGATGTGGGCCTCAGGTCCGCGCCAGACAAAAACCCCTGAAATCCTTACCCATCCAATATGGCATCTTAGAATAGCCACTGAGGCATTGTATTTAGTTAGCATATTAGATTTATTTGTCACCCACAGATAAAGACGTGTGGACGCCCCCTCTGGACTGGGCCCCACTAGTACTAAAAAAGAATTTAAGCCATCACATAAAATTGTACGTAATTTCTGCAGAGCCAAAATAAGTATAGCCTCTTGAACTTCAACTAAAATAGAAATTTCCAAAGGTGACCAAAAGCTCTTGTTGTTCCAGTTGCTGGATGCAAGGCTTCACTTCTACCTTTTTTTAAATATACCTTTGTTTTACAGAAATGCTGAGACAATAACGGCTAACTCATTACCAGTGATTTTTGAAAGATAAACAGTCAGTTATAGATTGGTAACAGCTACCTCTTCATCATTGATTATTGGAAGGGAAACTGGTGACAAAGTACCGCAGTTTTCCAGGGGCCCATTATTTATTGGTAAAAGAAGCTCAAGTTAGAAATTTTGGGATTATAAAAGTTTCTTTTAAAAAAAGTAAACATACTTTTTCTATTCTTTTATGTTTTTTACCAAGTCCTCATCAGTATCCAGGTACACAACATGTACTTTGGGCTTAACAATCATATCAGGAGTGCCTAACATAGTGTCCTAACTTTTGCATGTGTGAAAAATGATATAACTATCATCTGATATAATTAAGTGAGGCCTGTAAGTCTGATTAAATATTGTTTCAAAGATATGGGGTGATTGACTACCTCACTAGGCTCTGGCTGACTTTTGTTAAGAGCTCCAAAAGTGACCTTGCTTTGGCAAAAGTAGTAAACCATTTGTGTAATATTATGTCCTTTGTTTAGCACCAGCAACAATACATGGTATAGCTACATATAGGGTCACTGGTGTGGCGAAGAGCAATATGGGTGTCAAAGCTGTTCAACACATCTTCTCCACATAAAATTTAACTGCATGGTAAAACTGTTTGGCATAAGCTGCAAAAGACTTATTCATATTAAGGAGAAGTTTAGAAACAATGTTTACTTCATTGTCATTTTCCTGCTCCATTAAACTCATGTGTAATATGTCCTTTGTGATTGAGATAAGTCATACCTACTTGACTTAGTTTTGGCATAGCCAGATCCCGACTTTCAGAGTCCAAGGATTTAAATATGATTGCAAACTAGCGTTCTCAGGGGCACCCTCTATACTTACCCAAACAAGGCTATAAAGTTGTTTACATTTCCATTTTTGGTCAGACTTGGGCAAATTGATTAGACAAGCAAGGAATTTAATTCTATTTTTTAAGGAGTGAAGGCTGCTATGATTCTCGTTAAACCTCAAAGTTGTCTGAACGTGGAACAGAAACAAAAAGACTTTGGGCCACTGGAGCGGCTAGAGTTGAGGTAGTCTGTATAGGGCAAGTTGAGGTTGCTGTCAGGCAAACAGCAAGTAAGAACTAGACTGGCCTGCCAGCCCAGATGCCAGAGCACCTGAATGGCAAACCAGAATGACAAAGGCACTTCTGGTTTGATGGATATGGAACTGGGAAGAAATCTCCCCAATAACTGCCAGTGAGCCAGAATCTCATATAGGCACATAATGAAATACCAGATGAGTATGGCCGTTAACCCCAAGGAGTGCGTGAGGGTCAGCGGAAATGGTTTATTTTTTGACATGAAAACAAAATTTTTAAGAAAGGATTTTTAATGGGAAATTAGGAAAGAAAAATTGACCAACAATTTTCTCAGTGCGATGCAACTGATTAAATAGTGGTCAATTTAGAGGGGAAACAAACCAGGATCAGGTCCCGCAAGTTTGACATAACTGGCGTTATTCAGGAATGGTGAACAGATAATTTAACTGGGAACTGACATTAAAGAATTCAGCAACAGGCTGAGTCAACGTCAGTTTGACCTCAAATATCCAAACTAAGGCTCAGATACATTTCTGATGGATGGCATGATGGTGTTTGACCTGACGAGCAGCAGGAATCCCCCAAGGCCACCCCACATAGGGGTGGGCCCATTTGGTTGGGAACAAGTTCAGGACGCCCAACCCACCCATGCCTAGTCGCTGGGCCGTTTGTTCAGTCCAAGGCATTGCATCAGGTGCAATGCCCAATTTGCTGGCTGGGAGCTTCAAACCCTTATCAATGGTTTCTGATGCTGTCACCTGCCCGTTGGGGATGATCCCTGACGATTTTGAGGGGGGGTTTTTTAATCATAGCATTAGCCAAATCAAAACCGTCAGGTATTCTGGCCAATGGGGAAGTCTTCATCCCTTTCTGACTACATGGAATCTGACTATCAGGCTGACTCCCACTCAATTTTGGGTCAATAAATTTCATTTCAGTGATCTTGGTGCAGATTTCCCTGATTAACTGTACCTGTTCTGCCAAGGTGAGTGTGGGCACTGGGGGAGGAATTTGAAGTAGAAGAGCTGTTACCCAGCGCTCGTCTACCATGTGGGTGAGGTCGCCCTGGGTAACGAGGGGTACAGCCACCCTCTTTGATACCTTCTTACTAAGGAATGGGAAAAGGGCCCAATCAATGGCCAGGGGATGTTCCCCAGGGCTTACATTATTCTTTCCTTTTTCCAAAGGAAGGGCGCCACCACCGGGGAACTGCATGAGGGCCACATTTTTATGCGTTTTGGGTAACTTGATCACCATCATCATTGCAGTTTTTTGGGGAGGGTGAGGAGCATTGGGGTGGGATTTGCGAAACGCTTCAACCAGTTCCATACAGTTTGCACAATCATGCGCCTTGACCCAACTGTTCTCATAAGCTGGATAACCTTTCCAAGGAACGAGATATTGAATGGACCGTCAGGACTTGCAGGATGCCAGAATATTCTACACCTGGCCTCTTCTGCATCCTCAATGATGATTGGTTCAGGTTTTGTGGGAACTTTACCCTTGAAAGGTGACAGCTGGGAAACGTGGAAGATGGGATGATGTCTCCAGTGAGCTGGAAGTTCAACCAGAATGCACCATTACCCAAGACCTCCTTCACAAAATGGGGACCTGAACACTTACTTGCAAATCTATGGTAAGGAGCATGAATTTGTAAATGGCGAGCATCGAGCATAACATAGGAGCCCACTGTTATATCGTGACCCAGGAGCTGCTTATGATCTGCAAACTGCTTGTAGTCATCAATAGCTTTGGTGAGGTGTTACCACACCAAGGATTGAGTTGACCTAATATTTTCAGCGTAATCCGTGGCAGCTTGGACCTCAGGCCGCAAGCAAGGCCCAACTGAAAATGAAGGATTATAACCCAACCTTGCTTTGTAGTGTGAAAACCTTGTAGACGCGTGCGTTCCATTGTTATAAGCAAATTGAGCGAGGGGAAGGTCGTTGGCCCAGGTGTCCTGTGCAGCCACAGCATAGCAATGCAGGTACTGTTTGAGGACTTGGTTAACTCACTCAGTCTATCCATCAGAATGGGGATGATACGCTGTGGAATGGCAGGGGGATATTTTGAGGATATATAGGAGTTCACTTCAAAACCGCACCGTGAACTGTGAACCACAGTCACTGATAATATCCTATGGGAGACCAAACATCAAGAACACGTGATGTACAAAAAGGCGGGTAGTCTCCTCCGTTGTAATCATGGAATTGCAAGGAATAAAGAGGGAAAATTTAGTGAAACAATCCACCACCACCATCACCACTGTGAACCCGTTAGAGCAGGGGAATTCAATAATAAAATCCACAGACATGACGTCCATGGACCCTTAGCCTGCTGTAAGGGGTGTAAAAGACCATTTCTACTGAAGTGGTCCAACTTAGCCCAAGCACAAGTAATGCAGTTGGCGATCCAGGCTGGAACTTCTTTTGTCAAACCCACCCAATTGTAGGTCCATTTGATCAAGTTGATGCATTTCTTATTACCAGGATGACTGACCGTGAGGGGGATCATAATGTGCACGGAATACCTCCGTTCTGAAGGAAGGGGGGAACCCAAAAGTGTGACCAAAAATAAATTAGGCCCTCCTCCAATGAGTATAGAGAGTGTTTATGCTTCTAGTGAGATAACTGCTCAACCAGCTCCACACCCTCAGGGAAAGCCATTTGACTGGCTAAGACCTGAGAAACTAATGTAGTGTTGGGGCCAGAGTGACGGAAGAATGACAGAGCTGACAATTGAAAGGATTTGGGTGGAAGAATCATGGTAACAAGATCCACTTCCTCCAGATCCGTGGAACAGTGGGTGGGGCTGCAGCTGAGGAAATCAGGAAGAACGTTGAGTGCACCTTTTATGAATTTGTATTTGAAATTAATACTACACAAGTCCTGATAGGTTTGGGCTTGCCGATGCGCCAATTTTTGGGGTTTATGAAAGTACAAGAGAGCCTGGTGGTCCATGCGGACTGTTAACTCATGTTGAGCACCCTGTAACAGATACCTCCAATTAGTTAATGACCATGCAATGGCTGCCAACTCCTTGTCATAAATGGCCCAGGACTGTTCCGTAGAGGTGAACCTTTAGAAAAATAGGTGACTGGGTGTTCCAAGCCATCATGCTCCTGGAGCAACATTGCCCCTACAGCTACCAACAAGGCGTCGCATGCAACATTATATGGTTTGGTGGGATCAGCATGTTTCAAAATGGGAGGGGACACAAATACCTCCTTAATCAATTCAAATGCCTGTTGGCATTTGGGCATCCAGAAAAATGGTACATTTTTCCCTGTAAGGGGGTGGAGCGGGGCAGCAAGCTGGGAAAGTGCTGGGGAAAATTTTTTAAGAAAATGATGGTTCCCAAGAAACTCCATAGTTGTTTCTGGGTAGTCGGGGTTGGCCATTCCTGGATGGCGTCCAACTTATTGGGAGGGATTGCATAATCATCTTTAAAAATGAGGTTCCCAAGGAAGGTAATCTCCTCCTTATAGAACTCGCACTTGGAAGGCTTGATGAACAAGCCTGCCATATGCAAGGCGGCCACAACTGCTTCCAAGTCAGTTGCGTGTTGTTTGGGAGTTGGGAAGTGAACCAGAATGTCGTCAATATATGCAACTGTGTAGGTAAACTGGAGGTCACCCAGTACATTGTCAATCATGTGTTGAAACATAGCGGGAGCATTCTTTAGCCCAAAGGGCATTACGCGGAATTGGAAAATGCCTCACTTCATCTAGATTGCAGTTAACCATTCTTGTCCTTCCATTACCCAAATCTGGTTAAATGCATTGATGAGATCCAGCTTGGAAAAAACCCAAGCTTTGGCGATTGTTTAGCTTATCATCTGTTCTAAAGGCAGGGGGTAGGGATCAGAAACCATGATTTTATTTAAGTGTCCATAGTCCACGCAGGGGTGGAGGGAACCATTGGCTTTTTTAGCAAAGATGATGGGAGATACGACTGGCGATGTCTCCTTGAACAACCACCCCTTTTTCAACATATCATCCAACCAAGTGTTGAGCGCAGCATCCTCCTCTGCTGTGTGGTGATACAATAGGCAGTTGATATTCACCAACTCCACTGTCCTACAAAATCCACAGTCAAATTTGGTGTGAGGAGGCAGACGATCCACCTTTTCAGAATAGAAAATGCTATAATAGCTCATTATACTTTCTGGAAAATCAGATGGTATGCCCATAGTAAAGACAAGGGACGTGATAGAACTGCGACCTTGAGATTTCTTAAGATTGTCAATTAGGGGGAATTCACCCTCCAGTTGATTATTAATGAATGACATCATGTTAGACTCCAGGTGGATCTTGACATGTTGCCAGTGCCACCATCCCACTCCTAAGATCACCGGAAATAACAAGTTTGGCATAGCAGAAAAGCGGTCACAGAAGCTGAACTTGTGTATTGAAAATGTGACTGATTGTTGAGGCAGGTATGAGGTTTGGGAGGCTGATGATGCAACCATCACCAAAGGGCCTACATCCAGGTCAAGTTCCAATTGCTGGGCCAGTTCTACACTCATAAAATTACCTGCGGCTCTGGTGTCCACCAGGGCCTCAAAGGAGACGTGATGGGACCTAACACTAATCTTCATAAGCAATAAGAAGTGAGCGAAGTTCTCTTTATTGGTAGTTGTGGATGAATCCAGTGATACTGAAGAGATGGTAGTGGGGTCAGGGGAAACTGCTAAGCTCTTATGGGGGGTAAACCTGTTGCAAGTCAATATCAGATCCTACTGACATGGGCAGAATAGCCATGGCAACTATGGGGTATGTATTTGAAGTTTTGAGTGGAACTGGACTATTGTAGACAGGGAAAATTTCTTCACAACTTGGTTCAGTTGAAAAGGAGGGGCCATTGCTGCGCCAATATCTATGAGAGAGGCAGAAATGGTTAAAATAATGGTTGTTCAATTAATTCAGGCAAACAGCAAGTAAGAATTAGACTGGCCTGCCAGCCCAGATGCCAGAGCACCTGAATGGCAAACCAGAATGCCAAAGGCACTGCTGCTGGTTCGACAGATACAGAACTGGGAAGGAATCTTACCAAGAACTGCCGGTGAGCCAGAATCTCATATAGGCACATAATGAAATACCAGATAAGTATGGCCGATAACCCCAAGGGGTGTGTGAGGGTCATCAGAAAAGGCAGTTTATTTTTTTACATGAAAACAAAATTTTTAGGAAAGGATCTAATGGGAAATTAGGAAATAAAAATTGACCAACAATTTTCTCAGTGTGATGCAATTGATTACATAGTGGTCAATTTAGAGAGGAAACAAGCTGGGATCAGGTCCCACAAGTTTGACCTAACTAGCGTTGTTTGGGATTGGTGAACAGATAGTTTAACTGGGAACTGACATTGAAGAATTTGGCGGCAGGCTGAGTCACTGTCAGTTTGACCTTGGATGTCTGAACTGAGGCTCAGATAAATTTCTAATGGTTAGTGTGATGGTGTTTGACCCAATGAGCAGCGGGAATCCCCCAAGGCCACCCCATGTAGGGGTGGGCCCATTTGGTTGGGAACGGGTTGGGATGCCCAACCCACCCATGCCTGGTCGCTGGGCCATTCATTTGGTCCAAGGTGTTGCATCAGGCGCAACACCTGATTTGCTGGCTGGGAGCTTTGAACCCTCATCGATGGTGTCCAATACTGTTACCTGCCCATTGGGGATGATCCCCAATAATTTTGAGGGGGGTTGATTCTTTTGATCATAGTGTTAGCCAAATCAAAACCGTCAGGCATTCCAGCTGATGGGGAAGTCTTCATCTCTTTCCAACTACATGGAATCTGACTATTGGGCTGACTCCCACTCAATTTTGGGTCGATCAATTTCATTTTAGCAATCTCAGTGCAGATTTCCCCAATTAATTGTACCAGTTCTGCCAAGGTGAGTGTGGGCACCAGGGGAGGAATTTAAAGCGGAAGAGCTGTTACCCAGTGATTGTCTACCACGTGGGCGTGGTCACCCTGGGTAACGAGGGGTACAGCCACCCTCTTTGATACCTTCTTACTCAGGAATGGGAAAAGGACCCAATCAACAGCCAGGGGACATTCCCTGGGACTTACAGTTGCACACATAGCAGGATTTGGCAGGGAAGTTGGAAGAAATTAAATTGCCATCTGAGTGCACTGTATTAGCCGTGGGATCAGAAACACTAGTAGCTGGAACAGTAGCTAAGATAAAATGCTTGTGGTGCCCAACCTGTGCTTCATTTCCTTAGCATCAGACGTCAAAATAAAAACATATTGAGTTTTAACCATGTTTAAATTTAGAGCTTAGGAATCAATTCAAATTGCACAATTAAGTGCACTAATATATAGAGTAAATATTATGAAGACAATTACTTTAAAAACTATAAAAAAACTTAGTTTCTTAACAGGAGAACTATTAAAATAATTTTTCATGAAACACACCTTAGTCTCTTATTACACACAATGGCTGGAACTCAAAGACCCTTCTTTTTCATCTAAGTAGGCTTACAATACTATCAAAGATCAGATCTCCTCTCAATTGAATTACCTTTTATATATGCTAGTCAAAATAAGATTTTTAATGGTGTCAACCATTTGGTAACTTAACTTCCCTTAAGAATATTAACTAATATGCATATATATTCTGGAGAGCCAATTATACTAAGGCCTTATCCTTGGGGATTTACAATGTGGTAATTTTAACCTAATAAAGCTGCAATGCTGAAAAACTCATGAAAGATAATAATAATCCTATTATCAACGTTTTTATTATGAATTGAGGAAAATAAGATAACGTAGTTGAAGTGAGAAAACTACTAGGTTTCAGGGATGAAGTAAGGTTATGTAATTTAGTGATTTGAGGCTTAGCGTTGGTGAGGTGACAAAGATTAATTTTTTTAGCAAAGACATTCATTGATGATGGTTGCCAATAAATACTGTTATAGCACTCTCATTGGTGATTTGTCCCAACAAAGGTTAACATGTAGTCAGTACTGTAGATTAAATTCAGCGGAGTGGACAAAATAATTGAAACCTCAGTCTAATTATTAGTTATATTAATTTTAAGTAAATAAATAAATTTGTTCACATGGTTGGTCCAATCAAATTGAACATTTCCCCACTTGACCAAACACCATGGACGACTATGAGTGGGGTAAACTATACTATTGGGAAGCTGTGGCCATAAGTCCAGAGTTCTGCTGGCACTTCTTCAGAACTTAGCATGCAATCAATAATAAAGTAACCCTTTATAGGATCCTTCAGAGTGTAGGCATCAGTGACCATTTTCTCAATAGAAAATGGTTCTTTACAGATGTGCTCCAACCTACTAGTCTTTCTGGATCCATGGCTATCATAATTCAGGATCAATTCCTTACAGCAAAAGTAAATAATGTTCATTGTTCATCATTGTCTGATTTCAAGTATCAATTTTTAAGACCATAACATTGAAGTAGGCTTCATTATGTAACATAATTAAGGTCTCAATGAGTTTCTCAGGATATTAGTAGGGCACATGTTCTCTTCTTGAACACATGAGTATAAAATAGGGGTAGCGCGGGGTGTTTCCCATATATTAATTGAAATATTTAGTGCCCAGTTGCCGAATGATAGGAAATATTATAGGCATAATGATGGAGGGCAAGAAAAGGTTCTAACTTTATGCCTTGACCATAGTTAACTCACGTAGAATGACAACAAAAGTAGTGTTTACTCATTTCATGGTGTCATTGGTCTCAGGGTAAAGGTGCTAAACAACACCATTCAAATATCCATCATTTGAATCATATATTAGAATTATATATGGGACAAAATTAGTCCCATAATTAGTTAGTATGAATAGTGGGCATCTATGATTATATATAATATTTACAAAATAAATTTTGTCATTGTCATGGCGCATAAGTCCCAAATAGCTTTTGCCTCCACCAACTTGTTGAGGTGGTAAAGCGCTATAATAATATACTTACAATGCACAGAATTAACGGGTAGTGGTTCTACAATATCAATTGAGGCTGTATGCTAAGCAAAATTGAGTAAAACAACCTGATAAGAGGTAGTTTTAAAGTAGGTGCTTTTGCTTGACATCCCTTATAAAATTAAGGGTTCCATGAATATCAAACAACATTGACTTAACTAAATATTGCCTCAGCTGTTCAAGCATCTTCTTAAAGCGCCAATGCCCAGTAACCTTATGAGCTCTATTAATCATGTCAGTTTGCTCAGATGGATGGGGTCTAGATATATTTAATCGATTATTGATTTTTATAAAAATCTTATTTTTTTGATAAATACGTTCAATATCAGCTTTTCCAGGGTGCTTTGAACCTCCTCAAGATTGTTAACAAACTGATGAGATAAAACTACTATCAAAAAAATCAGACAAGTTGGCCGCTAAGGCACAATGGGCAGATGAGAAAGACAAATGGCGTTCTAGTGTTTTACAAAGAAATAATGTTGAATTTCAAAGTCATAAGATTATAGATTCAACGCCCATTGAGCCAGCCGCCCTTCTTGATTATTCAAATTTTATAACTAGTAAAGAGAAATTTAGTCAGTACTAAAGTAAAATTCATCCCATGTGTGAAGACTTTAATTGCCTACAGTAATAGATTACCAACAGACACCCTTCCTCAGTTACCATAAAATTGGATTCATGCATATCCATTGTTTGGCTATAGTACGCCATTGGGTGCTCATTTCATCATCATCATGCTGAAATAACACTTAACCAATGGCAGTTTAGGGCTTCCGTTTTTCATTGCTCAATGGTGCTGTTCCCCAGAAGCCTAAATATTTGATACTATTTTTTTCCTAAGACTTTTACAATTTTTTTTATGTTTTTAAGGGTGCACAAGCTCTTACCTAGGTGCTGGAAGCTAGAGTATATGTCCTATGGTATGTGGCGAAGGACTTATTGAAGTCTACCAAAAAATATCTAGATAAAAAAGCATGACTTTATTACTACTAAATTTTGGGGTATTTATATGTTGCTAGAAACAATATAATCCCTATAAGTTGAGAAAACATTAAAATACTAAGAGAAAGCTACCTTAATGGGTAAAACTTTACTTGGTAAATCTTCCAGATTAACAAATGATTTTGTAGCATAATTTTATAGGCTAAAAATAAACTTTAAATGACTCATTTAAATAAGACTTGGTGTCATTTAAGTCAATCATCAGGCAGATTCCAGATTTGTACCCTTTTGAGGGTACATTTTGTTTTGCTACCTTGCAAGTCACCTGATGTAGTAATCATCTGACCTTTAGATAATTCTCTGCTTTGATTAGACAGGATTTTGTCTCAAGGTATTTTGGGCTCAAGTTGGTCCAGAGGAGTTTATAGTAACAAATTGGGACTGTCAGGATTCTCCTTTATTTGGTGGAAGCCCTAACTAGGGGTCACAACCCACCTATTGGTGGATGCTGGATTGGGCTCCCCATTAGCTTGAGGTAAGCCAGATCTGAAGCATTGGGGATCATCCCTGATAGTTTAATTAAATTCAGCACCAGCGACTAATGCTGAGGGTGCTGAACACTCAATTGGGTCATGGCGAAATCCCTTTTAGCGCTCACACCCCAATCAAATTACCCTTTTTGGGCGCACCAGTGACTTATGCCAAGGATGCGCCCAAATCCCCTTGTATTATTATTCCAATTGTGTTTGGCAATCAATGCCAAGACTTTCCAAAACTTCCCTTCCTGATCCATCAAGGTCATATAAATACCTCAATAATCATATTAATAAATTTACAATTTCTTCAATCTCCTTTTCATTTTTAGCTTTCCTTTGGTCCCTGATGGCCTCTTAACTCGGTGGGGGCTTTGAGGCCCTAATTAATAGGTCTTGGTTGGAGTTCCTCCCCCAAAGTCCTGATTGGAAAATCTAATTTTGTATTTATATGATTGATAATTAAATGGTTTTTATAGCCCCTTTTTCAGGCCTAGGTATTTATTCTCTTTAAGGGTTCATTTGTTTGATATTCTTATTATCATATCTGATACTCCATTATCTAACATCACCCATCTAAAAATATTGATAGGGGAGTACTGACATAATAATTAACTTTGTACTCAGCTGATAGAAACTCCAGTTTCTAAAGAATTGATTGAGAAATTCACTCCAGCTTATAGGTTACAACATATGGTCCTTCCCATATGGAGTCCAATTTTCCTCCACGTGGTGCTATACAATTGTGATAGTAAAAGACTAAGTTAGTAATCTCAAAGTGGGTAAAGGTTGATGGCTGCATTTTCTGACTGTCCTTCTCTTTTACCCATTTAGCCAGATTTGTTATCAATAAGACTGAACTTGAATATTTTTTGTGCTAAAAAATTAACAATTCTTTTGGGTTCTTCAGTGGTATCACTGATAACTTTTTGTGCCAATAAGTCTGGAATACCAGGCTCTCTCCATAAAATCCTTGAATGGGGACATTTTGATGATACAATGAAAACTTTTCTGATAAGCTATCAAAACACTTGGGAGGTATTGGTCTCAATGCAATGGATTTAAAGTAGTCATTTCCCTTGATATTGAGATTAGCATTCCATTTGCTCATTCTATATTTTCATTTGTTGAAGGGTTATAGGATGCTGAAAAGAGTTATGTTCCCAAGCTTATTACCAATATTCCCAGCCCTTGATTTAAAGTTTCTCCCATTATCATATAGCAATATTTGTAGACAATAATGCCTAGTAAAGCTATTCTGATATAGGAAGTTTGTGGTAGCCTTAGTGGTTTGCACATAAATGGAAATTTCTTTGACCAACTTTTGTTGAGTGGTCAATTTCTATAAAGATATATATTTAATCCTGGTTATTTGGACAGTGGACCCATAATATCTAAACTGATAATATGGAATGGCTGCTGAGGGGTCATTGGCTGATACTTATACTTAGCCTAGAGTGCTATTTGCTTATGACAAGTTATGCGGGCATCTAAGACTTCTGCTACAGAATATAGTAAACTTTCCTAACGAATTAATTCTTGATCCATTTTTAAGTTTTATGGCACCTTTATGTCATAAGGTATTGTGACCTTCCATTTTTTTCCAGGTACCCATTCCAAAGGTTGCAAGTTAGGTAACCATTCAGTTTTGATGTTTTTATATAATAACCTAATGATACCTTTGCATTTTGTGAGTATTCTTTCAGCATCTTCTGAACTGGTTCATCTTCGTCCTCCCAAGAGTCCAACTCAATAAGTAGTCATTAATCTATTTGGCTTTGCTATTATCTTAGTAGCAGGGGTAATCTGGTCAGTCAATCCACGTTTTT
Source organism: Massospora cicadina (assembly GCA_022478985.1). Classification (NCBI taxonomy): domain Eukaryota; kingdom Fungi; phylum Entomophthoromycota; class Entomophthoromycetes; order Entomophthorales; family Entomophthoraceae; genus Massospora; species Massospora cicadina. Next base: position 60,257 of record JAKSZP010011010.1, read on the forward strand.
GTGCTGCATCCCTTCTTGATGACCAATATTTATTTCATAGCGCTGAAGTTTTAGAGCATATCAGGATATTCTTCATAAGGGTCTTTCATATTCTGAAACCACTATAAAAACTGTGGTCTGTAACAAATTATGAAAGTTTTACTGTAAAAGTAAGATTATAAATGGTTCACCACAAGTAGATCTGAGAGGCATTTTTTTGCAATACTGTATTTTATCTTAGCCTTTGAAAGCGTCTTACCGTAATAGGACACCAGGTGGTTAATGCCTTAATCATCCAAATGGGAGATAATGGCCCCTACAGCTAGATCAGAGGCATATGTAGAAAGGATGAATGGCTTCCCATAGTCTAAATGCCACAAAATTAGTCTTCATTTAAATAAATCATCCATAGTTTTAGAAGCAATTCTTTGTTCTACTCTCTCATACAAAAAGTGTATTTTTGGAAAAAAAGCAAACAAGATGTTCAGAAGGTTTGAGAAAAATAGGATTAAAGTGATGGCAATATCCCATCATCACTTATAATACTTGTATATATATGAGACTCTTAGATTCAAGATCCTTGGAAACTCTCTTCAACCTTATTATTATAAGGGTTAAATCCTTCCAACAATATGTCATTTCTTAAGAATTCAAAACCTTGTTGTAACAAGGTACATTCTGCAGGATTAAGTTTGATGTTTTCTATCATTATTGGAAAACAGATTTAAGGTGGGCAAGATTATCAGAAAATTACTAAAAATACCTTCATTTCATCTAAATTAGCAAATCACACAGCAAAATTTGAGATCTTGCATGATGTGACTCATTGCTCATTGGTTTAAGGCAGGCGTATTATATAATCCCTGAGGGAGCTGGTAGTTTAAAAGACTGCATGCATATTATGGCGCATTTTTCTTTGTCATATGAAAATAAAACCATCTATTAACACTGGAGAGGTTTATTGCAGAAAAATATGAGCTGGAGAGTTGGACCAGAGCATAATCATTTGTAGAATGAGATAGCTGTCCTTCTTTGTGAGACTTCTTAACTTCCTATAATCTGTAAGTCCAGATAACCAGACTCTCCAGCTTGCCCTCAAGCAATTTCAATATAGAAGCAGTAAGGGGCACAAGCCCCAATAGAGCCCCTCTCTCAGATCAGTGACCTATCTCATGTGGTATAAGAGTAGTGGATATTGCCATGACTCCTAAAGAACCTCCCTTTCTCCACCCATTTCCTCTTTTATTCTAATAAAAATGATTAAAGGGGTATTCAGAGAGGTGGTTCAATTTAGGGCCCTCCATCAGGACCCTCAGGCTCGTTTGAGTATGGTCAGGTCACTGATGATATCAAGATAACCTCACCACCCTACCTAAATCCCTATATGAGCCCTAGTTTGCCTTGTAAAGTTGGATTGGGTTTATTTTAATGGTTTGAAGCGCATATCAAACTTGTGTATCACGCAATTTAAAGGCATCCGTACACTTGATTACATTAATAGGATGGGTTCTTATGGAACTGGTTTTAGTAACTTACTCATCTAAAGATACTGTTCATTTTTGGTAGTATATTGCTACATTTCTCCTGGATATGGTGGACATGCGGCCAAAGCATTTATGACGCCATCTAAGACTTCTAAATCCTTCCCCCTCAACACTTTTGTAAGCAGCTAATCTGCTGATTAAGGTTCCCAGAAAGAGGCTTAGTTATTGCAAATTTTTAAGCTCCCTTTTCCCCCTCTACTATATAGGCAATCACCCTTATTAGAGTATGTTGCTGATCAATTTTTTAGTTTTTCCTTCCATAAGTTCCTTTAGATAAATCAATTTGTGTTTTACTCTTTGTCATAGAATTCTTCCTCCACATCACCCATTGATTGTCCTAAAAGTATCTGGCAATTCACTCCATCCTTCCGAAAAAAAATTTTAGAGATTGTCAAGCAGGTGTACCAATCTGCGGATTCAATATTATTCCACAATTTTGCAAGCTTATGGACAAATTTTTTATGTACTATGGATGCCAATCTGTCATGAATACCACGGAAACCCTAAATTTCATAATTTTATTCAATATGCACCATATTGTTTATGATCTGCTCAAATTTTCATTTAAAAATATTCCAATCTGATTCAACACAATAGCACCCAACCGCGAACCTTGTAGAGGTTGTTGCCCTCCCTGCCTTTCCCACCCATGAGGATGCCCCAGTAAGACCTGAGGTTACCCCTATTGCATCCTTTTAGCTTGTTTTAGGGGCCTTTGGTATGTTGTTAGAACAAATAAACTTTATAATTAATCCCTAGGGCGTACCATCTAAAATCAGTCAGTGCAGCTAAGCCCCTGGCATTCAGAATCATCTACTGGGCATAATCAAGCCAAACTGATATGGACAGGATTCTTCAAACTAGTTGTGACCTTAACAATAACTGGCTATGTAACCTGGAGCTTTCCATTCTCTTATATTGGAATTAGAAAGGGGGTTTATATTATAATTTTAATAAAAACCCATCCTATGTGTGATTCCTACCTTTTCCCCCTTTTGGGGAACATTGAGTTGTACCTCAGTATCCTACTTGATCAATTGATCAAGTAGATTTATCCAGTATGCTTAACAGAAGAATGAGGGGTAGCTTACCATTTTCCTGAAAAACTTACTTCTCATACTGGCTCCTTCCACTCCTTCTGCTCTCATGCTAACACCTCCCTTTTTATAAAGACCAGGTATATTTTACCTTTTCCATTGCCTTCTGTTCTAAGACATAAAAACTTACTTTGCAGGCGCTCTTAGATATCAGAGCGGCTGAAAATTTTATGGATCTGAAAATTACCCACCATTTGGACTTATACACAGATGAGGCTTTTCCAATCTTAAGTGTATCCTCTGAGTCCATAGAGTTTCATAATGTTAACCATCCAATGCAGTTCTTTGTGAGTTACTTTTGATTCTGTGACAGGTTTTCATCAGTTTCAGACTATTACATAATGTAATCATTGGAATGGGGTGATGGATCCGCCAGCAGGTGCAAAGCCAGTTGAGTAGTAATTAACTGTCTTTCTCCAATTGGTGGTCATAGAGGGAAAAGCCCTTTAAATAAAACTCTCCCTCCTGATATTACCCTAAGCTCGATTTTACCATATGTTCCTCTCCCCAGTGACCTTATACCTGATTTCCAAATTTATTGCCTATACTGGGATGCTTTTGATATGAGTATGGCTACCAGGCTCCCTCTCTATTATAAGTATGACCTAGATTTTAAGTTTACAATTCATTTACTCAAGATTAACTGTCCATTATATTCATATGCGGAAGAAGAGGAAAGATCTCTGAGAAGTTGGTAAAATTAATATTTCAAAGAAAGGCTGGATTATTAAATCGTCACTTATTGCTTCACCAGTAGCTTTTGCCTAGAAGGCAGATGGTTCCCTAAGTCCCTGCATTAATTACTGTCATGTGAAAATGTAACGGTCCCAGATCCTTAACCTCTATCACTAAAGCATCCCATTGCCCAAGCAAACGCAAAATCATGGGTGTTTTCAAAAGTGGACTTATTAAATTCTTACAACCATGTAATGGTCAAGGAAGGTCATGAGTGGCTTTTTTCCATTCACACCAGGAGAGGAATCTTTTATTTTTTTATTAATGTGTCATGGCCAAATAAAATAGTTTTGGGGACAGATTATAACAATAAAGCTGAGCGTGAAAAGACAAAAGGGATCAATCTAGTGAACCTGCCTGACCTTAAGCACATCCTGGACCAACGCTGAATGAGGGAAAAATATGCTTAAGTTGGGTCTAGGAGTGCGCATGATATTTGTGGGAGAATTACATCTTTGTCTTTAAATGCACCAGTTATCTTTTGAAATGTGAAATGACGTTACGTTTACCTGGATAATGGGGCTTTAAGTCCCGTTGGTTTACCATATTGCCAAATCTGCAAAATCCAATTGCAGTCAATCACCCAAGTGCATATGTACTTCTAACTATTTTACCACAAAGGATGGTGGTTTGCAAATATTAGTTTTATTGTGCGCAGTGCCTCACCCAATGGAAACTGATACCACAATCCTTTAAATTTAGTGTTTTGAGAATAACCTTCTTTGGTGGTAAATTAGATACAATAAACCCGTTTGTTTTATTTTTAAATATGTATATATATATTAAGTTCCCTTTTCTGACCTCCTGGAGGTCTCAGATAACGTAGTTGGTTCTACCCTCTCTCTGGGGCCATTGAGAACCGTCCTTCTCTTTAATGCATGTTTCCTTTATTGCTAGCGGGTTGTTCTCATGCTGTTTGGGTGGGCCTTCCACATTACCTCCCAAGGAACAGGAGCGTTATAGACATTCTTCTGACAACCAGTTAGGTAATTGCAACATATCACCCTTTTTTAACAAAGTTACTGTATATACCTATTGGCCCACAGGAAGAGGCATGCCTTCATAAGACACTTATTCATAGAATCTAAAAGAGGGGTTGATATGTTAAAAGTTTTATAATAATTACATGTGGAATTCATCAGGACTTTGGAATTTCCTGTGCAGTGCACAACTAACAACTTTCTAGAGTTTTCCTAGTGAAAATAAATCTAATAAATTGGGATGTTGGGCATTTTGAAGATATGTGTACTATCAAGAGATTTTCCAATTTCTTCAGGCTTGATAGGGTCAGACTTTTTAAACTCAAAGTAGAACCTGTGCACTTTGACTGACACCTCCGCCAGCATCTTTGTGATGGTAGTACCCAGATACTAAGCCTGTGTATGGGCTATGGTAGCTTTAGGGGGGTAAAAATGGCAGAAGAAAAAACTATACCAAATCTCCCACGCCATTAATTTTTTTGCTTTATACTGAACACTAACATACTGTTGGTGTTCTCTTACCAATGCGGTAAGTCATACAGATACCTCATACCACTGGCGTTCTCATGCATGGGTGTAACCTTAAACAAGGGCATTTCTTTCTTGGTGATCCAATACAGCCAAGGTGCATTTAATGGCATTCAAGGCGGCAAGGGATCTCTGTGAAGATATGTTGCGGTTGTGGTGTATGTTGTGCAGTTCATAATCATAACGTGTAGTCAGATGGTTTGCAAAGAAAAAATACTTAAGATACTGTGCCAAAAGATACTGTTTTGACCCAGGTATAAAATTTGGGTAGAGCTAAGATGTCCAGGTGAATTTACTTTATATATAGGCGACTTTGTGCACCTTGTTGTAACAGCAGAAGGTAACTGTCATAAAAAATGGCACAATTGAGGGCATTGGCTGTAGAGATAAGGATGGGAGTGAGAAGGCTAAAAGAGTAAAGGTGTTAGGCCTCCCTGACCTGAATCATACCCTGGACCAACGCTGGGTAAAATCAATTTATGCCAAGTTGATCCTGGGGGTGCAAATGATGGTTGGCTCAGTGGTACATCAAGGGCCTTAAATTGCACCTGCTTTGTTATTAATGATAACGGTTTGTCACAATTTCTTGGAGAACGGGGTTTTAAACCCTGTTCAATTTACAATATTTCCAAATCTGTGAGAATTCAGCTACAGTCAATAACTCAAGTTTGGATTTACTCAAGCTACATTACCATGGCTGCTGGTAGTGTGCACTTATTGGTTCGTTTAGGCTTAGTACTACTTCAGCAAATTGATGATTCTCCCCCAGTGTTTATCAATGATTCTTGAGACCAACCTTCCTTGTTAGTCAAATTTATTAATAAAAACCCCTGTTATTTTTACATTTTTGTGAATGGTCACTTGGGCAAACCTGTGTTCAGACCTTTTTGAGAAAGTCTCTAACAACATAAGACATTTTACTTTATAAAAACTAACAATGGAATCTGGTGCACATTTGAGCCATCCCAATCCACTCAAAATCAAGGCACCCAAGCACCCTAACATTGATCTGCATTTGGTTGTAACTCCTCCTTAAGGTCCAACCAAGTTCTTTCATTTATTTGTGTTCTAGTTATATAATCTATGTTTTATACCCTTTACTTGGGTCTCCTCTGCTCTATCACTTTCATGGTGCCCTTTTCCCAGTTTTACTAACAACTAGTCTCCTTGTTGTGTGGCTGTGCATCCCGCACCACCTCTCTGATGATGATAGAGTTACAGACACTCTCTTGACAGTAACAGCCAGTACATGCCCATTCAAGAAAAAAGTTTTAAAGTTATTATTAAATTATGGGTTCACATACTAGCACTCCAAAGTGCTGGTATTAAAAAGAAAGTGTATGGAGGAGCTTACTTTCCATGCCCCCTACTCCCCTTGTGAACAGTGGGTCTTTTGTATTGTTAGGATATTAACTAGAGTTTTTTCTCAAGAAAATCAATCCTTGGACAAGGATGGCAAGGCCTTGAGTCCCAAAAGTTCAGCATCCCAATTTCTATTAAGATTCCTGACATACCTTGGGAGCAATTGGGAGGGCCCCTTGACTCTAACCCTTTGCTTTGCATGGGCATCATGGCATCCTTAATGCAAGTACCATATTGATGGGTAGACGCTAGACTTTAATTAGCACCCTTCAAGGCTGCCAACCTAATCCCTTCTTACCTAAATAACTTCAATATATCATTTTTGCACTTGTGGTTACCATAAGCATATTAAATTGATTTAGTTGGGTTTGATTGAGGGAATTTGGTTACATCATGAGTGCAGCATACATGCAAAGGTGTTCTAAGCCCTGGCTGTTGCATTTTGGCGCCCAAATTGTCTTTTCTCCAAGGTTTAATGATTGGTGTAACCTGAATGTTTGTCAATGGCATATAATCAGTTCATTACCTTGAGATTCATCATGTCAGCCTGAACCTGGTCAGGCAAGATTGAGGTTTTTGATCAATCTTAGTTTCTCCCAACTAAAGTACACAATAATATTTGAAACTCTTGCCATAGTTGGGGGTCACATTCGCTCATTTTTATAACAGACTGCAGGCTCTCAAATTCCCACTTTCATCGAGCGATCATAGAATTTATGTCCAAAAGCCAAGAAGTGGTTGCACATGAGTGGTGCGCTATCCAATGTTTCCTAAAATATCTTAGATAACTTACCATCAATAGTGAGTTTAGCAATATGGGGGAATTTTAATAAGATTTCCACCACATCTTGGTTCACCAAAATTACTGCAACAGCCTTCTTAGTACTAAGCTTCAATATTAGGGGAAACTTTTGCATCTCAAACTACTTTATTTTTATGTAGGATTCCAACCCCTTATGGAGGTGCTGTTTGACAACCTTGTGAGCCACAGTTGTTATAATGTAATCATATGAAACAAATCCGTTTGTAAAAAGGCCCAATGTGCACTTGGTTTTGAATACCTGTTGACCC
>JAKSZP010011011.1:0-67350 GCA_022478985.1 Massospora cicadina
CTTCATCATCAGTAAGTTGAAAAACTTTTAGGCTAAAAAAGTATAGAAAGATTTTGTTTTAAAATTGATCTTTGGAGACGTCATCGTCTGGTTTATTAAATCTTCTAAAGCATCTGGTTAGAGATATTTCACATGACATCAATCTGATCTTGAAGTTAAATTCTTTACCCATCCAAATTATAAGAAGTTTTGTCCAGCCTCATCCATGATGGAAAATTGACCACATTTTCACTAATTTGAGATGACTTCTGTTGATTCAAACATACAAGGAATTATCCACTACTATACTCGCAGCCTCTTCTGCAGCCCTCCCGTTTTTAAGATAGGAATGGGGGAATGTCCTCAGGTGCCATGTATAAACTTCTACAAGTACAATGTTAGTATCATCATTCTGGATCTAGTATTTGGCTCCACTATTAGCAAATACTTTAGCAGACTCAGATCAGATGGCACTTAATTTCTCTGGATTTTATCTTTATAAATAATAAGAGCAAAACATTTCTCTTAGCTTAACTCCAGTAGCCTAGTTAGTCTCTTTTTCTCCTGTTGATTTTGAGGGATATTCGCCTCTATATTATTTGAGGCATCCATGTGAAACACGATAAGTTTGTTGGTTAACTCCTGCTGATAGGCTTCCAAGTAGAAAGTTTTTCTGGTCCACTGTATTAATTAGCGCTAGTAGCGTCAGCAGTACTGTTTTTCCCATACAGGACTTTAAAAGGGAGCTCAAATTATTCAGTGGTTGCTAAACTGGTAAGCCAACAACACTGAGGCAGCAACTGATCCCATTTCGGTTTGTAATTAGGTCCATTTAATTCAAAATCTCTTCTGAGGTTCTGTTCACTCTTTTGACGCTTCCATTTAAGGATGGGGTGTAGGGAGAGGTGAACTGCTTTTTCACCACAACAGTTACTTTAACTTTCTCAACACATCTAGGATGTTTTCAATGTTTATAAAGTAAAACTTGAGGTCAACCGTACCATGTATCAACTTGCTTATAAAGGCATTAAAAAGTAGAATTCATTGTTTATGTATTGACTGAAGAGGCTTCAATAAACTTGGTAAAGTGACCAATTACCACTAGGATGAGCTTTGATCCACAAAAGCAGTTGATAAGGTCTCACCGTGTCAATTGATACATTGCTGAAGGGTGTTGTAAATGGGATTGGAGTAAGCTCAAAGTGATTCTCAAGCTGGAGAAAACTCTCACAGGTATTCATAACACAAAATATTTGTGAACTTCAACAGACAAACTCCCAGTGGAATCGCTCATCCAGGTATGCAAGCGTTTAAGAAACTTTTCATGGCCTAAGTGTTTATGTGCTTCCATAACCAACTCCATTCAGTCACTGGGCCTGATATTAAAGTTTTAAATATTATTAAACTCCCATGCAGGTTTCTGTCAACAAACTGGGTGTCTTTCAAACTTCTCCTTAGGATGGTCTTAACTTCATCTGTTTCTTCCTGTCAGTCCTCTTCTGGTAACCTGATTAACTTTCAGAGTCAATAACTATATGACATTTTTAAGTAAAACACCAGCAATTGTAATAGGACATCAGCATTTAAGTGTTTGTACCTGCTTGGTGTATGAACCCGAAGTCATAGCTTTGAAGTAGTATAGCCTATTGGGAAAGGCGTCAATTGAGATCCTTCATGTTACACAATAAGTGGAGTGAACCATGATCCATTTTTACCTTAAAATTCTACCCATACAATTTTTATCTAAAGTGTTTGACTGCAAAGATCACTTTCAGGCGCTCTCTTTTTGGTAAACTCTTTAATTCTTCTCATATATATTAAACATCTTTTAAATTTATTGCCGGGAAGGCCGACCATGGGACGGACACTTCCGAATATGACTCAGGAAAGATAAACTTAGTACCAGGGGAGGCACCCCAGAGAAGCGATGCTATCTGTTGTTGCCAACGGGATCGCCACTTATGAGGAGGGGGAGGGAACGTGTGAAGGGGCCGTAGCCACTATTGAGCACGTGTGGAGGAAGGGGTCTGATTTGATGAACCAGACTGGGAACCAGGAGGAGACCAACTGTCAGCGATGCGGTGGGAGATATTCAAACATCCACGCTTGAAAGTAGTCCACCAAATGAGACTGGAATCTGTGGACAGCTTCTGGGAGGGTGGGGATGGAGCCAGCGATGGCATCCAAGACAATCGTGTGGATAGTCCACATGGCGATTGCAACCACCAGAGCACGGAGGGAGGGTGGAAGGGGGGAGGCCATTGATAAAGCAAACATATCTCTTAACAGACTGAAGGGATGTGTTTGATCCTGGCCCAGTAGACTTGGACTTCGCGCCATATCACTTTAGAGGTGGTGCACTTCTCCAGGCGGTGGAACAGCGTTCCATACTGGCCACACACGACACAGGATGAGTGTAAAGCGTTAGAGCGCTCAGCTGTACGATACACCCGCCTCAGGCAGCGCCACACATGGGAGCAGTCTTGAGGCTGCAAAAGAGGATGGTGTGCGTATTTCCAGATAGTCTTTTGGGTCTCAGTGGAATAAGGGATGTCCATCATATCCAGGTAGTCCACCCTGGATAGGACATGGGGTCGAATGGGGATCACGCCATCATGGATGGGTAGCCCCTGTACCTCTTGTGTGAACTGAGGAGAGGGGCGGCCTCTTCGGGTTGTATGTCCACTAATACGAATTCTCCACTCTGCGCTTCGCATGGAGAGTAGGATTCGTTTGTATTGGGTTTTAGTCCCGTGAGGGCCTGTGGCTGATGTGTGTGATGCGAGGTATTTCATCAGGGAGTGGGGGTTTGATGGATTGTTGAAGCCCAAGGCTCGGGAGAAGTTGGAGCAGGCTGCGCGGGACCAGTGTTAAGATGGGAGTGTAGGAACGGTGATGGCCGCGATCCAGGTGCCCAGGATCTTGGCAGCATGGGCTTTGAATTCAAGCAGGCCCATGCCACCTTGATGATGAGGGCCAAACATGACCTCTAGCCATACTGATGTAGGGCGGCCTGACCAAAGCCATCCTTGCAGCAAAGCATACAGGGATTTGAAGAAGCTTGGGGAGAAGGGGATGGCATGGGCTCCAAACCAGACTTTGGATAGAAGCATAGAGTTGGCAAGAACAACCCTGCCAGTGAGGGTAGTAGGGTGGGTTCTGAGAGAGGCGATTCGCTTCGTCAAGTTGTCCAGTACATATGGCACTCCATTACTGCTGACGCATATCCGCCTGCCTCCATCCACACACCCAGATGGCGCACCGGTCCTATGGTAGGACGTGGCACGAAGGGGAGCACCAGTGGAGCGGTGTGTGTTGAGTTAGTAAGGCGTGGACGTGGGCGAGCAGATGGGCTGGGTTGGGAACTAATTGCTGGGGCCCAGCAGTTCTGAAACCGACCAAGGAGATGATTTTGGTTTTGGAGGCATTCAGTGCCACGTTGCTTACCCGGGAATATTCCTGGATGAGGGCTTCAAGCGTGCGTGCATCTTTGTTATTAGACACCCCCACCATGCAATCATCTGCAAATGCCATTATCTTGACTGGGGTTTGGCCTGGCACATGGACTCCAGTGTATTGGGCATTCACATTTTGCAGTATTGGTTCAAGGGTGAAGTTGTATAAGAGTGGGCTGAGGGGGTCCCCTTGTCGCAGGCCCTTTGAGGGCGGACTACTTCCGTTAGGAAGCCTGGGCCATGCACTGCCATTGTTGCAGATTCCATGAGCAGCATCACCCAGTTTATGAAGCGGGGGGTAGGCGGAATTGATGGAGGCAGGCCCTTAGGTATTCCCAGTTTACTCTATCATAGGCCTTTTGTTGGTCCAAGAATACAAGTGCCCCAGAGGCTGTGGACTGACATACATTAGCCACAGAGTGCACGTTATCCTAAATCGACCTTCTGGGTATGAAACCAAATTGTTCTGGGGGAAATGGTGGCAGATGCTACAGTCCCTAAACGGTTAGCCATGATTTTTGTTAAAATTTTGGTGTCTGTGTTTGTTAGAGAAATGGGGTGCCAGTTGGCTAAGTCAAGATTATCCCCTTTCTTGAAGAGTGTGACAGTAAAGGCCTCATGTCCTCCTGGTATGAGGCGCGTTTCCAATAGGCTTTGAAAAGTGAGGCTAGCAGCAATGGGGATATATTTTTGAAATAAAAATTTGTAGAACTCATATGGAATGCCATCTGGGACTTGGCATTTTCAGTTTGGCGCACTGTGAATGGCTGTCCATAATTCAAATGAAGTAATTAAATTCATTATTTATGGGCATCAGAAAATGGTGCAGATATGTGCTCGGTCGAGAAATTCTGCCATTTTGGCCAGCTGAATTGGTTTGGCTCAGTATAACTATGAGTAATATTTTTGCATTTCAATTGCCACTTTGGCCAGTGTGTCCACAATGGAATTATCCGATCTTCGCACCTGTGTGCAGTCCACGCTCTGGCATGGTGCAAAAAAATTTTAAAGAAGTATGCGGTGCACTTGTCACCTTTAGTGATGCGTGTGGCCCTGTATTGGACACAAACATGATGTTTGTGTTGCCTTTTGAGTGCGTTGAGGTGGGCGTCTGCCTCCGCCCACTTCCAGCCCCATGCAGGGCTGTATCCTGTGGCTGGAATGTTGGACTCCAAGTGGGCCAATTCTGCCAGAGCTGCGAGATTACTGCCAATGTGGCTCGTGAGCATCTGGAGGAGAGATGGTAATAGTGGCAGATGGTGTCTTCTTTGAAAGTTGCCCATGTGGAAATGGGGTCCGCACAAAATGGTGCAACAAATGATTTTGCCAAAGTTGCCTCTTCCACCCACATGGAAAATCCTGGCGAAGCGAGCTTGGGGGGGCGGATTTTGCACCAATGTGGTGCCTTTGCAAATGTGACAGGTAAGTGGTAGGTTATCAAGACCAGTCGGTGGTCAGAGAATTCCATTTTCGTTGTTTGTTGTGGGAGATGTGGGGTTGGAATTTTTCCGGCATCAGAATAAGGTCAATGCAGGTCATGGACCTTAATTGGCCGTTGTGGACATGGGGACGCGTCATGTTTTCAAGCAGTGGGCCATGTTGCGGCAGCGCATCTATTAACCCAAGGGTGGCTTTTAGAACGTGTAGTTCTACGTGACCCTGTGGGGTGTGGGGTGAGGGAGGCTACCATTCCGTTGGTGAGGTTAGCCAACAGTTCATGTCACCAACTAGGAAAGAATCAGGGGGTAGTAGGAGGGATTTGACCAACGAGAAAAATTCCTGACGTTTGTGTGCACCATTTGGGCCGTAGATGTTGACAATGGCATGTGCAACATCAGCCCACGAGAAGGTGACAACGAGCACTCAGCCCTTTTTGAATGTTTCTGAGGATGTGAATTTGAAAAAATTATTTTTCCAAATTAGCACCCCACAGTGCTTTGACCAAAAGGATAGGGATGGGAGGAGCATTGTTTTCCAAGCTTCCTCGGAACCTTGTGGACAGTGGGATTCCTGGATGGCCAGGATATCCACGGGTAAATTATGTTGTAAAAAACTCAGTTTCCTAGCCCAGGACGGGGAGGCCTTGAGTCTGGCGATATTCAGCGTCCCTAGAGTGAAGGTTTCCCCCATTGCACCTTAGGTGTGAGGGGGTGGGCCCCGGGCCCACCAGCCTCTATAAGGTCCCCACAGGCTTTCACAGCAGCGCGGGTGTTATCAGCAACGCTATCAGGGTTTTTATAAATTTTTGTGGAAAGAGTTGCGTTGGCTTTGGCCTTCGCTTTTTGTTTTCCCAACGTCAGACGAATTTTTTGCGGTGTAGATAAGTTCGGTGCACCATTGAGCAGGTCAAAAAAAAATTTTCAGTTGGGATAGGTCCCAGGTCAGTTTTGACCGGAGCTTGGGTGCAGCGATTGGGTGAGATTGAATCTCCCATCAGATCCTCAGATTGAGTGGCCCGCTTGGCATGGGCTTCCCAATATGATTGGGTGATGGATTCCCAAGTCGCTTCCACCACGAAGGTCCCCATGTCCTCCTGGCGTTGTGAGTGCGGGATGGTGGTGGTGGCCTTGGCCGCTTCCTTGGATGCAGCCCTATGGGCCTGCTTGGCCTTCTCCTGCTCCTGCGGGGAGATGGGCTTTACCAATAGGTAGCAGCCTTGTGCTCTCCACGGGAAAGCCTCCTTGGTGCTTGCGGTTGGTTCATATTGCGCCTCTCCACTGACCATGGCCACCAAGGGGTGCTCTTAAAATGTGACGCCCTCCTTGATGGGGCATGCATGCGCCTTATGGCTGAACGCATCACAGTGGGTGCAAATGGGGGGCGCGCTGTCCTCAGTTACCCGGAATGGGTGGGTTGTATGCCCTGCGATGTCAATAAAGGTGGAGTGCAGGATCTGGGTTAGGTCCTTCGCGATCTCCTCAATTGGGGTCAGAACTTTGATGGCTTTGCCAGTGCACAGGTGTGGCATCAGCGTGAAATGTTGCATTTCAAAAGATTGTACTTCGCCATATATGGCGAGACCATCTTTCAGGTGTTGCTCCAAAATGTAACGTTTTACCATAGTAGGCAAAAAGTCAAACGTGAGGAAAATTTGGTTTGATTTTGTCCATCTGGTACATTTGGTTTTGATAACCCATTGCCCTTAAAGGGAGGTCAACCACTATGTGCACCGCTGCAGCCTCGTCTACTGCTATTTTACTTTCGAAACCTAGGTCCAGCCAACCGCATGACATGGAGTGAGGTGCAACGTACACCGTGGTTGGGAAAATTTTGTGTACATCTTCACAAAATTTTTCCCATAAGGCCATTTTTTGGATGTCCAGATACACACGGACTCCAAATTCCACCGACAAAAGTGGCTGGGAGTGTGGCGTGTTGATGTACTGGTTGCATCGTGCTTGCGCAAGTATCTCTGGGGAAATAGTGACCGCCAGTTTTTTTTAGATTTTTCTATTCCGCTGGATTCTCCAGGGCATTTTCAAACGTTGGAGGCCGCGGGCCTTCCGCCTGCTCCTCTTACCTTGCTTGCCCAACTGCTCCCAGACATGGGCGCAGACTAATCTCCTCTGTGAGATTATCAAACTAGTTTTAGTCTTGAATTGAATAGGTTGCAAAATTGTTTGCAATGAGAAAGAAAAGTTATGAGCATCTTAGATAATATTCGACTGGGTGACCCACCCTTTCTTTGAAAAAGGTGCCAGTATCGCGCCATGTCCAATGTCACTATCATCATCATTTAGGTAAAACGTTTTAATAAAAAAGGGTAGGCCTTGATTTTGCATCTACTAATATTGCATTTAATTCCTTGAAGGCTTACTCTTTTTTCAGGCCACACACAAACTTCTTTTCTTAGTGAGCAAGTATGTGAATGGAGCAGCTAATCTGCGAAATGAGGGATTAACTGCTAGTAATATTCCACCATTACAAGGATCACTTAGACGTCCCTCATGCTCCAGGGTGACTCCATAGCCACAATTGCTTTAACCTTTTCATCTTTAGGCTTGATTACTCTAGGGATCTCACGCCCAATGAACAATAACTTCCTCTTGAGAAAAGTACATTTGCTTCATCTTAACTTCAGATTAGATGCACACAGCTGCCTACTAACTTCTTGGAGGTGTTTTAGATGATCTCGAAATGTCTGCTAATTATGTTAATGTAATCTAGAAATAGATTGACATGCTAGACAAGTTGAGATAAGAAATGAGATCCATTATATGCTTTAAGGTAAAAAGGGCGTTTCAGAGTCCCTGCAGCATCCTTATGAGCTCAAAAACCAAACTACTGATCAGGCGCATTTCTTCTAATTTTCTGGTAAGAGTATCATCTGCTATCGGCTACTAACCAGGTCCATTTACAAAAAGTATTTCAAGCCACCCAAGCGTTTTAGAGTGTTGTTGGTGCATGGGAGCAGCTAAAATCATTTTTAGTAATCATGCTTAAATAGAGGTACCCCATGACTACTTGATGGTTTCCATCCTTTTTAAGCACTTGCAACAAAGGAGAGGATCATGGTCTCCACAACATTATGATTATTACTGCTTTGTCTAGTTGTTCAGTTCTTAAGCAACATTACTGACTCCTGCTTTTGAGCGGCGGTAGGGTTTGGATTTATGTATAGAAGAACTAACTATATATTTTATGGACCTTGCCCTCGCAGAGGCCATAGTCATTGTATTCAGTACTAAAGATGTTGCTGAACTCTTCCAACCGCACATCAAGATCCTTCTGCTGTTTAAGGGTCACATACCCAAAATGGAGCTTGTTAAAACTTTAAAGGATGAATAGATTTAATTTCATGTCAACGACCAGTTGAGACAACAAAATGACTTTTCCTTTTTTGATTCTGATAGGTTGAGTTGTGATTTTTTAAAACGATTATGAAGTCTCCAAAGTCGTTAGTGTCATAAAACCCTGGTAACTTTCTAGATTCTTTCTCTAAGACCCTTTTGTGACTGTAGACTTCCAAAATGATATCCAGTGGAACCTTCCAGTTATTAAAAAGGGCCATCCAGCATTGATACCCTGATTGAATCTCCTAATATCACTGGCATTCTTTGTAAGTGCTTCTTCTGTGATAACCGTGGATAGTAACTGATTCACACCCTTCTCAGAAAGGGTATAATGAATGAGGTAAATATATTGGTCTATTTCCATCTTTCATGATACCTGTTTACGCAGTTTGACATCATTATCCTTAAATACCAAAGGATGTTGTAAATTAAGATTTTCAAAAGTGCTGGATGTGAAGTCAAAATTTGCCCAAAATCCAGGAGAAAGTGTGTCCAAATCAAGAAGTTGTAGTTGTTGTTGTTATAACCACCACCAATGACATTAGGACCATATGCCCAAAACATAAGGGTAGGGCTTAATAGGTTCCTAGAGCGCAGGTAACATCTTTTCCAGCAGTTTGGTATGTACTTTATAATGAAGTTTGGCATAAGCTTCAAATTTTCATGAGATTATAGGTACCACAATGTTTACCGGAGCTCTGGTGTCCAGTACTTCTAAGACTCTCACACTAAAGATAATCACATCCACTGTTATCACATTCTTGCTTAAAGGGTTTTATTGGTCATTCATCGGTAGCATATTCTTCTAACTGTCTAAAACGGCAGTGCTTATTATAATTTTGACACTATCCTCACCATCCAGTTACAAGCTCTTGAAGGTAGCCATTAGAATATGTTCTCCTTCATCACCTGAATCAATGATCTGTGTAGGCTATTTCGCTTGCACCAGATATGTATTGCTCAATTATCATCCTCTATGCTGTAACTTTTATCCTATCAGCACAGCCTCTGCGTAGGTGCGCCTAACATGTGATATACTGCATTGGCCAAACTGTCATCCAAGTGATCATCTTCACCCTCAGTGTGTAGATCAACCCATTATACAACGGTGGGGGTATCCTCTATAGTAAATTTATCCTTCTTTTAAGTGGTAAGCAATGGACAAGATTGGTAAAAGTGCCTTAGCTGTTGGTACTTATTGCAGGTTAGTTCTCAAAGAGACAAGCTCTCTGGTGTTTAACTCTTTTCCTTTGGTTTATCACCCTGTCATTAGTGACACAGATTACTTGATAACTTGTAAAGGGGGTGTTTCAATGGCTTTGTATAAAGTTTTTTATTTCAATTGTATGTTGAGTAAAGCTTCCCTAAAAGCATCTAGGGACATTGTGCACTTTACCGCTAGAGCCATATGTATCTTAATGTTGGGATGCATCTCCAATGAACTGAGAAGAACTGTCTTAGCAGTAAGTAAGTCCATAGTTCCTGTAGTCCACAACTAAAGAGCCTTGATATGATTTGAGAGGCGCAGTTTGCTACTGACTCCTTCTTACCCATTTTTCAATAATAATGAACTCTTGCTTTATGTTTTGGCTGTCTTGTTCACTACCAAACTCTGAAAGTATTATATACCTTACTTTTAGCCAAGATAGTGCAAGTTGTAGGCTCGCAATGAGGATCTCCTGAGCTTTGCAACTCATACACCCTTGCACGTGGCAATCCTTTTGATAATCGCTAGCACCATCCATTCTGTTCTCATACATCTGGAGGAACCAGTAATTGTTCTTTATCCAGGGTATACATATTATTAAAGTAACATTAAATCTAGGATAATCTTATTGGGGTTGACATGCATCATGGTTGGTTTTGTGAAAGTCCTGACCGGTTGCATAGTAGTCTATTAAGTGAATCATCCTAGTGTATTCATCAATTACTGGTCAAGTAAAGGTGGATTCTGGTATAATCCGTGGTTGTGCCTTTAACTCGTCAAAACTATTGTCAATACTATAGTTATTAGAAAAAAGCATTTTATGCTGTTTCAAGGGCTCTCCATAATTTGTGCAAAGTTCAGACTTTTTCTCCATTTTCCTTTTTGAGAAATAAAATTAAAATTACAGACTTTTATTGGTAGTATCCAGTCTAAATTTGTTGAAGGTTCTCTTACAATAGGCATAGAGGCAATTAATGCTCTTCTTCTAGTCTTTTTGAAGCGCTCATGCTGTTTATTAAGATCATGCATATCTAAATCAAGGGTACAGAGCATTTTATGGATTATATCCTAATCTCTTACCAAGGGTCCAGAAGAATCCTCTCTAGTTATTTCTACACTGGCTTCATCAACAAGTTGCTTATGAGAAATCTAATGATCCTCAATCTAGCCTGATGATGCCACCCCTGTATTGAGCACCACAAACAGCTTTCTGACCATGTATCGCTTAACATGTGTGGCTAAATCGCTGCTCAGGGGGTCTACTCCGCTGTTATTAGGCACTAGAAGACCTTTTTTTCAAATTATAATAATACTCAAAGAGCAAGTTCACCTCTGAAGCTACCCTTTGTGGCATCATTCTATTTTGAAGACTATTTGCATCCATACTGCTTCTCTTGTTGACACTCTCTGACATGTTCATTATATATCTGCCCTCAAGATTCAATGAAAGTAAAACCAACCTCTCCCTTGGTAGCTAAGTTTCAAGGTCTCTGTGGTATATCAAGTGTTTGTTCAAATAGTAAAGTCTCTCTATATGGTTACTATATTCTTTAAAGATCTAATCCCAGACTGATTACTGGTATTTATATTTCTTTAAACCCACATATTTGGAACAAAAATAGCTAAACTGATATTCTTTTTAAAGGTTTTATTTAAAGAAAGTGAATATTTTATGCTTTGGTGGTAAACATCGTTTTTTGTGAATAGTATTTTAAGTTATTTCGTAAATTTTAGCAGTAATCTTAGGAAATTTAAAGTTCCCCTCATGAGGCGGCGTCTGATTGCCACTTTAGATTCTTCATCCAATTGGCTCAACCTTTATCTACGAGCTCCTTCTCGCAGTGATTACCCCAAACCTAGCTGCCCAGGCGTGTTTTAATCAGCCCCTGCTTCTGTGCTGCGGGTGGTAGAACCTTCCCCAGTTAATTCTTAAAAACTAGATACAATATGATTATTAATATTTGGTTTATGTGATGGTACTCTTTTAATTCCCTAGTATTGTGTTATAAATAGAACTCTTAATATTGATTGGATTTGATTTGACAATGTTCATATTTTATCCTAAATTTGTTCCCTTCAGAGTAATCTGGTTAGATAATTGCTTCATCATCAGTATTTTGCAAATTCTTTTAATCCCAAAGGTATAAAAGGTAGCCAATCTCAATAGTGATCTTTAGTGATGTCATCATTCTCATTTAATGATTCTTCTGTACTGTCAGGCTGAAAATTATTTAGCATGTCACTCTGTTTGAATTTTATTTGAGGAAGGCCGACCAGGAGATGGACACTTCTGATATGTAAAATATAAGAACTAACTATCAGCAAGAGGCACCCCGGAGAAGCTAACGCTGTCTCATGTTGCCAGCAGGAACGCCAAGTAAAGGAAGGTGGGTATTGTGAGTAGAGGCTTGTGCCACTATTGAGCACATTTGAAGGAAAGGGTCTGAAGTGAAAACCAAACCGGAAACCAGGATGAGACCAACTGTCATTGATGGGATGTTAGGTACCCAAACAACCATGCTTGAAAGTGGTACATGAGGTGTGACTGAAATTGGCGTACAGCTTCTTGGAGGGTGGGAGTAGAGCCTGACATGGCATCCAAGACAACCGTGTGGATAGTCCACATTGCAATTGCAACCACTAAGGCTCAGAGGGAAGGATGTATCAGAGATTTCAAGGACAAAGCGAAGATGTCCTTAAATAGGCTGAAGGGCTGTGTCTGATCCTGGAAAAAGAGATGTTGAACCTCATGTCAGATTGCTTTTGACGAAGGGCACTCTTCCAGGCAGTGGACCAAAGTCCCATATTGTTCACACACAACACATGAGGAGTGTGATCATTGGAGCGCTCGGAAGTACATTATACCCATTTTAAGGAGTGCCACACATGGTAACAAATATGCGGCTGCAGAAAAGGGTGGTGGGAGCACTTCCAGATGGCTTTCTGGGTTTCTAAGGTTTAGGGAATGTCCAACATGTCCAGATAATCCACCCTGGCCATGATAGGGGACCTCCTTGGTATCAAACTGTTCAGAACGGCTTGGCCTTGTAATTCCTGTGTGGAGCAGTGAATAGGGAGACCCCTCTGGGCAGTGTGCCCACTGATGCAAATTATCCACTCAGCACACCACATGGAGAGGAGAATTCGTTTGAGGTGGGGCGAAATCCCATGAGGACCCACAGCAGAGGGATGTGAGGCAAGCTACTTTAACAGAAAATGGGGGTGGGTCGGTTTGCTGATGCCCAGGGCGCGGGAGAAGTTGGAGTGGGCTGTGCGGGCCCAGTGCTGGGAAGAGATTGTAGGGTTGGTAACGGCAGTGATCCAGGTGCCAAGTATTTTGGCAGCATGAACCTCGAAGTTGAGCAGGCACATACCACCACTATGGCGAGGGCCAAACAAGGCATACAGACCCACTGGGGGTGAGCGGCCTAACCACAGCCACCCTTTCAGGAGGACTTATAGTGAGGTGAAGAAAGACGGGGAAAAGCGATAGCATGGGCCACAAACCAGACTTTAGATAGGAGCATAGAGTTGGCCAGCACAACTCTGTCTGTGAGGGAAGTTTAATGGGCTCTGAGGGAGGCGATGCGTTTTGTGACATTGTTCAGTATATTATACTCCATTACCAACGAGGCGTACCTCCCCGCTTCCAGCCACACACCAAAATGGCGATTCAGGCCAGCAGTGGGTCTTGGCACGAAATGGAGAAAAAGCTAAGTGGTATGGGATGCGCAGGGCAAGTGAACCTGTGAGCTAGCTGCTGAAGCATGGAGGAAATGGGGCGCTGGTGACCAGCGGGCTTGGAACTGACTAAGGAGAAAGTTTTCAGTTTTGGAAGCAGTAAGTGCAGCTTTCCTAACCCTGGAGTAAGCCTGATAGTATCCTCATGCGCGTGTGCATCTTTGTTGTTAAATACCCCAACCACACAATCATCAACAAACGCCAACATCTTGGCTGGTTCTTGACCTTGCACATGGACACTATAAAGTGGGCATTCATGTTGCGCAAAATTGGGTCAAGGCTGATATTATACCAGAATGGGCTCAAAGGGCACCGTGGTGGAGACCCCTTTGAGAGTGAACTACATCAGTGAGGAAGCCAAGGCCACGCACAGCCATTTTGGCAGATTCCGTAAGCAACATCACCCAATTAATGAACTGATGGGTGAGGTGGAACTTGTGGTGGCAGGCTTTGAGGCAATCCAAGTTGACTCTATCATAAGCCTTCTGCTGGTCTAAAAAACAAGTGCTCCAGTATTTATGGATTGACAGACGTTGGCTTCAATATGAATGTTGTCCCATATAAACCGCTTGGGAATGAAAACAAAATTGCTCATAGATGAAATGAGATCAGAGGCAACTTTTCATAGGCGGTTAGCCATAATTTTAGTAAATAATTTAGTATCTGTGTTAGTAAGTGATATGGGGCGCAATTATCCAAGCCCAGCTTATCCCCTTTCTTATACAGCGTTATTGTGAAAGCCTCCAGATCCCCAGGAAGAAGGCGCGTTTCTAGCAAACACTGATTTATTGAGGTAATCAGCAAAGAGGAGAAATAATTAAAATATTTTTTGTAGAACTCATAAGGAATCCCATCTGGACCGGGAATTTCCTGTATGGTGCACCAAGAACGGTGTACTAGAGTTTGCCATGAGAAATTAAATTCATTAGCTCCATATAACGGGAAACAGTACAGATATGTACAATTTTGAGAAATTAAGCAACTACAGCCAGTTTGACTGGATCAAAGGATATAAGTTGGATTTATAGTTTCGCTTTGATTGCCACTTCATCCAGAGTTTCTGCGATGGAGTGGTCCAGGCACCTCACCTGTGTACAGGCCCAAGCTCTAATGCGGTGGGAAGTTTTTTTTGGAAAAATAAGTGGAGCACATCGAACCCGCCATTATATTTTTTGCCTTATACTGCACACAAACGCAGTGTTTGTGTTGCCTTACCAAAGCGTTGAGGCGAGCAGAAACCTCTTCCCACTTGCAACCACAAGCCAGGCTGTAACCTGCAGCAGGGTCATTAGATTCCAGGTGGCCTACTTCTGCAAACATACACAAAATGATCACTGAGGCAGCTCAAGAGTGACATGATGAGATGTGGTGTGCCTGGTGGATGGTGTTCACTTTGAAATTTGACCAGGTTGAAATTGGGTCTGCACAGAATGGTGTGGTCAACTCTGGTGCCGAAATTTTGGTGTCCACCCATGAGGTAAATCTGGGCGACGTGATCTTGGTTGGGAAGATTTTGCACCGATTTGGCGCCTGTGCCACTGGGTGCGACAAAGAGAAGAAGAATTGACACCAACCTGGGGTCATATAAATTGAGTTTCGTCATCATAACGTGCGCAACCTGAGACTTAAATTTCAAAGGGGAAAGAATAAGGTCAATGCAGGACAATGACCTCAACTGACAGTTTTGCACATGGGAATGAGACATGTTGTAAGCAGAGGTGCTGTGTTTAGTTAGGGTATCAAACAGCCCCAAAGTTGCCTTTAGAAGAGAAGTTCTACATGCCCCTGTGGGTGGCAGGCGCCAAAGGCCAGTGGTTGATGGCTGGGTAGGCCCAGCTTTCATATCGCCAACCACAAACAAGTCAGGGGGAAGCGGGAGGGAAGTAACAGCTGAGAAGAAATTCCAACAAGTTTGTTCACAGGTTGGGCATAAACATTAATGACAGCGTGCATTTTGCCATCCCATAAAAAGGACACAACAAGTACACAGCCTTCGAGGTATGAATTTGAAGAAATAAATTTAAAATTATGAGTTGCCCATACAAGCACCCATAGTGCGGCGACCAAAAGAAAAGGGAAGGGAGGAGCATGGTTTCCTATGTGTCCTCAGCACCATATGGCCAGTGGGTTTCCTGAATGGCCAGGATGTCCACAGGTAAATTATTTTTAAAAGACTCAGTTTCCTAGCCCAAGATGGCAAGGCCTTGAGTCTAGCAATGTTCAACGTCCCTATTGTGAAGGCTCCCCCATCATACCTTAGGTGTGAGGGGAAGGGCCCCCTTGGTCGCCCTTTGCCACACCTCAGAGGCGAGGGTTCTTGACTTCATTGCTTGATCTTCATACAACTGTTTAAGGTTGACGTTACTCTGGTTGTATGTGATGATTTGTGTTTTTTTTTCCAGATTAGTTTCAAAATTTTAAATTGCTGTGTTCCTGTGCTGCATCATCGCAGGATGGTGAAAAATTGGTAGGGAATTTGGTGGGAAAATCGGTTTTGATTAAGGATTAGTAACATTGGTCAGGCGTATTTGGCTCACCCATCATGTCATCAGGCTGGATGGCCAAATCTGATTTGTGGACAGATTCGTAACTGCTTCTGCAGCAGATGACTTGATATCCTTTTGAAGCTGGGAAGGCGGGAGCACAGACAAAGCCGTGGCCAATGCCTTGTCTGCTGCCCTATGGGCCTGCTTGGCCTTCTTACGCTCCTGCGGGACACAGATTTGACCTGAATGTAGCACCCCTGCACGCCCCACAGGAAGGCGACATCAGTATCTATGGCCAGTTCATAATTAATGTCTGCACACTTCATTGCTTCTGGTATGATTTTGTTTTTTATGATGCCCTCCTTGGCTGGGCAAGTGTGGGCTTTGTGGCAAAAAAGCGTCGCAAAAGGTGCATATAGGGGGCGCGCTATCCACAGTGACATGGAACAGGTGGGATTTCTTCCTGTCAACTAACAAAAGTGGCGTGAGGAATTTGGGTCAAATCTTCCACAACCACTGCGGTTGAGGTAATTACAGCAATTGCTTTGCCCATGCACAGGTCTGGCATGAGCGTAAAGCGCAACATTTCAAAGGATTGAATTTCCTCATATGCTTTAAGCCCAGCCATTAGGTGGTTCTCCAGCCCAGTGCATATAATCATTGTGGGGAAAAGTCAAATGTAACAAAAATTTGACTTGATTTGGTCCAACGAGTGCACTTCGTCTTAACCACCCATTGACCATCTGGGAGGACCACCACCACATGCACCTGAGCGGCTTCATCTGATGCTTGTTTGTTTTCAAACCCAAGATCCAACCAACCTTGGGGCATGGAGTGAGGTACAACATATACTGCAGTCAGGAAATGGGTATGTACTTCTCCACTAAACTTTTCCCAAAGCGTCATTTGTTGGATATCTAGTATAATTCAAACCCCATGCTTCACTGACAACAGGGGCTGGGAATGCGGAGTATTTATGAACTGGTTACATTTTTTTGCCAGGCCAAAATCTCCAGGTTATGCTAACTGTCAGTTTTTTAATATTTTTATTGAGGCCGTCGTGTCACAGGGGCGTTCATGAAATTTGTATGGTGCATGGCCTACGCGTGCCCTTTACTTTGCTCGCCCAGATGCTACCTGACAATAGGTGCTCACTAATCTCCTCAATGAGATTATCAAGCTTACCTAGCCTTGAATCAGATATGTTGCAGAAGTGAATGAAATAGAGAGAAAAGTTATGATGTCATTCTGTTCTTATGGTTATTCCCTGCCTGGTCTGCATCTATACAAAGGTCTCAACCAACTCCATCTCCTGCGGTTAAGTTGCCAGCACTTATTCTAGTTTGGGTGTAATTTTTTCATCCATCAGATGAGTAAAAATCCACTGTTAAGATTGTTGCATCATCTGCAACAATGGCATACATTGTGACTCAATCTACAATTACTAAAATCGCGTCATACAAATAAAATATTGGAAACCTTAAAAGAAAACCACAGAAATTAAAGTCCACACCCCTCTGCATGTTGAAGAGTATGGAGGATACTTTACTAAATAGTCCTATCTGTTTTATGACCTTTTAAGATTATATTTCTGTTGAATTCAAAGGAAGGATCCTTTGTTAGTCTATTCCAATCATACTCACATTTGTCAGACTAATGCACTTTTTGTGCAAGGGTAACCACTAAAAGGGTTGTGATGTTCCCTTATGATATAAATTTGGCAGTATCGTTGATATACGCCATAAATGTTTTTGCGCAGGGTTTGACCCACTGATCAATAGGACCAAAAATATGAGGATCGTTGCCCTTGAAACAACAGAAATAAGCTTATTTAATAAGTAAGGAGCACTTTATCCCACTATACTCTTTTTATTTAATGTACTAACTACAGCGGATCCTCTCTGTTCTGCTCAATTTAAACTATTAACAACCTCCTTTCTTGATCATCTCATCTCACTTATATCATAGAGACTTTGGATGATACTGCTTTCATGGCTTAGTAATTCACTTCGCCATATCTCATTGGTTCCACCAATTCTTCATTCGTTAATTTCACAATCACCTAATTTGAGGCGATTTCCCAACAACCCAATATTGCCTCATTTCAAGGCTCTTGAATAATCATACTCATATCAAACTTGGCGGATTCCATCCACTATGCCATATTGACTTAGGTCATATCATCCAGTCATATCAGTCTCGTGACAGTACCCCCCCTTTGACTGGATGATAAGGCTCCTATTGCTTATATGCCTGGAGGAATTTCGCATGCACTTGGTTGATGATCCAACTACTATTGCAGTCCTTGATAGTATATGCCTCCATAACTGTCTTCTCAATAACCTCGAATGATTCAATCTAGATACTAGCTAACTTGTGTTTCCACCTGAACCCATGTTTTTTTGTGGAATAGAACCATGTCTCCATCTTTGAACTGTGCTAGGCCACTTCTCCGTACCTGATCAGCAGCCTGGTTTTTGATTTTCTTGGCTAAGCTGAACGAGTATGCTTCAATTTGTAATTTAATCAGTGTATTCATTAGGGCAGTCAAATAGCATTGCAAATCCATTCCGCCAGTGTCCTCTACACAAGCATATAAAAGCGCAGGCAAAGCGTGGTGCCATCCATAAAGCAATTGAAATGGGCTTTTCCCCGTGGCAGAATGATAGCTAATGTTTTAGGTGAACACCGCAGTAGAAAAGAGGGTACTACAATCAGAGGGCTCATCCAAAACCAACTTTTGTAGTATATTCACCAAGGTCCCCTTGACTCGTTCAACCTTCCATTGGACTCTGGGTGATACGGGGTTGTTAGAACCCCAAGGATTGCCATCATCTCACTGATCTTGGGAAGTATGTGGGAGGTAAAATTAGTACCATTGTTGGTAAGGTTAAACTGCGGGTAGCCGTGACGCTGAATGATACACTCCATTACAAATATAGCCACAGTAATTGCCCCCAGGTCCTGAATAGCCCGCGCCTTAACCCACCTGGTCAAGTGGTCAATTGCCACCAGAAATACTTGGACTGGTTAGCTCCCGTTCGCAGAGGGCCAATGACATCAAGGGAAATCATATGCCAGTGAAGTGCAGCTTCACTAACTGGTATGAGGTCTTCCGGTAGAACGGCTTTTCCACTTGGCACTGGTGACAGAAGGTGAAAGTATCATGCACATCAAAGTTCATGCTTTCCCAGTAATACCAAGGCCACAATAACTACAACGTCTTGCGCATGCCACCATGCCCAACTTCCCTATGTGCGCTCATAATGATGTTAGGCCATGTTGAGGGTTGCAGAAAGTTTATTGTTGAGTTGCCAATCCACTTGTACAACTCACCATTCTGCTGGATAATATTGGCTCGCATTTCATTCAACGCCTTGATGACTTGGGGCGTCTCATCATTGTACTTTCCGCTGAGCATCTGTTATACGTAATATCACTCAGATCAGCCATAACTGCAATAGTTGGTAGCCTCAACTAGCAATCATCATTATGGTTTTTTGCTCCAGGTCAGTGAAGGATCTCAAAGTTGTAAGCTTTTAGTTTAAGGGCCCATCATGATAACTGGCCCTCAGGCTCCTTAAGGTTCTGCAGCCAGCGTAACGAGGCGTGATCTGTTACAGCTTTAAATTTTACACCACGCAAATATACTTTGAATTGCTTGTAAGCATAATTAAATTCTAAGCACTCCCACTAGGTCACAGTATAATTACATTCAAGGCTATTCAAGCTTTGGCTGCAGTACGCCACTGGGTGTTCCTCCCCCTCATCATCTTTTTTGGACAGAACTGCCCCCACAGCAGAAAGAGATGCATCCGTCTGTACAATAAATTCCTTTTTGCAAATCTGGGTAGCGTAGCACTGGCGCCTCAATCAATGCTGTTCAAAGAGTATCAAAGGAGTTTTGACAGTGTTCCGTCCATTCAAACCTAGCATTTTTTTAATAACTCAAACATTGGACTTCCAATTCAACTAAAGTTTGGTATGAAGCGGCAATAGTAACCAACCATCTCTAAAAATACTTGTATATCCCGCTTAATGCTTAGTGTAGTCATCTTCCAAATGGCCTCCACCTTAGCTGGTTGGGCCTCAGCCCTATTGCATCAACTACAAACCCAAGGTACTCTAGCTGATTCTTAAAAAAATGGCATTTATGGGGTTTGATTTTGATGTTGGCCTCAGCCAACCTGCGGAATACCTCAACCTAATGACTAAGGTGCTCAGAAAACGTGCGGGAGAAAACGTTAATATCTTCTAGATATACAAGAATGCATGACAGCTTCAAGTTGCTAAGGATAGTGTCTATCGCCCGTTGGAAAGTAGTTGGAGCATTAAACAGCCCTTGGGGCATACATGTCAGTTGACAAAGTTCTTTTGATGTGATAATGGTTCATTTTTCTTGTTCCGCAGCAGGTAACTCAATCTGCCACTAGCAGATATTAAATCCATTGTGCAGAAGTATTGAGCTCCCCCCAACCAGTCCAACGCATTATCAATTCATGAAAAGAGTATGATTCCTTTTTCATAATGCTGTTGAGCTTGTAATAGTCTATTACTAACCTCTTAATACCATCCTTCTTTTTGACAATTAGGACAGGGAAGCCCATGGGCTCTTTGATGGCTCAAGCATTCCTTGCTCCAACAGTTTATTGAATTCTGCTGTGACAACTTCTTCTGCTGTTCTAGATCGGCGGATTGGACAAGATCTGATGGGGGATGATCCTGAGTGTCCACTTTATGGATCACTCCTCGGGTGCACCCTAAATCATGATCATTGACAGCAAAGATCTCTTTTTATTTTTAAAATAAAGCTTCCAATTGATTTTTCTGGTCTTCTGTTAACCCTTTTAAATTTTCACATGGTACAACCGCCATTGCTCCAAGCTGTGATTCAATGGCAGACCAAATTCATTAATGAACCAAACTAATGAACCCAAAGGACCTTTTAGATTGAGATGAGATGTAAATATGCAACTATTTGGTATCAGCGGATTTGCATTGGCTTATCATGAAGATTTACTACCAGGACCTTGATCTCCCCATGCCCTGGGAGCATAATGCCATGGGCCACATGGGGCTTGAGCCGTGATTGTTGATAGGGACCAATGATCTCCTCATACAGCCCAGCAGGCTTTTACCTCTAACTCAGTGCTTATGACTACTTGGTGCCCAGAGGGAATAGATATAGGGCCAGAAGCTATAGGCGTTAGTCCTTGATATTCATAATTTTGGTGAGGAAGGGCCCAGGTCTTGCTCTTTAGTCAATGTAGCAAATCAAAACCACTCCATTACTGTATGCAAGGTTAATGTGACTCATGTGTAGCAGATCCTTTGGAATTCCGCTGGAAGTGAAGTAGATTGTGATCCACTGCCACATAATTTAAATGTCTCCGCTGTCATATCAACAACAGCCCCAAAATGGCGCATAAAAGTGGTTCTGATTAACAGGTCATAATTATTGTTTGGTAACACTATAGCTGGGACTACAAAGTCAATTGACCCAAACTGCAAGGGTAGCGCACTTTACGCTCCTTCAAAGATCGTGCTTTCTGCGCCTGCAGTCCCATACACCATATGATGCTCTACGTCAGGCTTTAATGTCAACTTTGACACCAACTTTGTGGATACTATGTTGATTGGGGCACCTGTATCAATTATCGCACAAACTCGAGTTTTTGCCATGACAGTATCACAGTAAGTACACTCAGATTAAGGTTCATCTGATTGTTTTAAGACATGAACATTAAATGGGTCTTTTTTTCAAGGAAACTCATGATAACCTTCCCCACTTTAGGGTATTCTCTAACAATAGCGTCCACAGGGAGGGCCACGCTTACCTCTTTCAAGAGAAGCGCATCTGCTAATGTATCTAGTTCGTCAGTAGAAGATGATCAAGCATTTGACAAGCATAAGGCTTTGGTTGTTCCTGAGAGTTTGCTTCTGCCATGTCCATGAATTGCGTTTTTGTCAGCACATTCACCCCTTTAACCAATTTGTTGATATAAGAAGGTGTCATAATACTGAGGAACTTCCACTGAAGATACAGGAATAGGTTCCAGTAGGACGTTTTAAGTAATAATAGTGGAGGTAGAGAGTCCCATCTCTACTCCACTCTGACTTTTCCCTGGTGGTGCTGCTCCTG
Source organism: Massospora cicadina (assembly GCA_022478985.1). Lineage (NCBI taxonomy): Eukaryota > Fungi > Entomophthoromycota > Entomophthoromycetes > Entomophthorales > Entomophthoraceae > Massospora > Massospora cicadina. The sequence goes on from JAKSZP010011011.1 coordinate 21,804, forward strand.
TGGTAGGTACTAAACCTGACTATTGTGACAACTTCTAGCCAGGTGCCCAGAGCGACCACACAAAAAGCAATTAATCGCATAAAACCTATGACCTCGATTGTTGTAAAAGGAACCACCCCAAGGGTTGGACTGAAATTGAACAGTGTAACCTGGCCCCTCCCAATAAGTGAGCTTCTGTTGGCAATTGGATTGGAAGTGAGGCGTGTATTGATGATAAGGCCGGGGATGCTAAACAGACGCTGAACAGGAAGGGATAATTCCTCCAGATAAGAAAGTCTATAAGTAGAGGCGCTAGGTTTCCACTCTATATTGGGTGGAGGGAAGGTAGCGGATAGACGGCGTAGAATTTGGATAGATTTAGGCAAGGGTACGTCAACCTCTAAATATGGAGCTAAGGCATTAAAAAGCTCTCAATATGGTTTCACAGCAAGAGGTCAATGCTATGCATATGTCACCTTCAGTCAAATATCCTGACCCAATTAACACATGGGCTTCTACTGAGAATTGATCAGCAAATGCAGTGAGAGTCTCGTTATGCTGAAACCCAATGATTAGAAACTCAGCCTTCCATTGCGCCATTTTTGAAGTTCCTCCTAACAACCACAGCATAGTATCCTTCACTTTTTAATAGTTAGCGGAACTTTTGGGAAGATAGCAAGTTAATTGGTCAGCGCTTCTAACATCCAAGGTGGACATTAGTAATTTGGCTTTATGCCGATCTGAAGCACCTTCTACTGCAAACTCAAATTGTACAAATAATCCATAAATGTTTCCATTGCGATCAAATGGCAGCTTATCAATACAATATTCTTGCAGAATCTCATTTTTCCATTTAAGCACAGCGTCCAAGGCAAGCTTGAGTTCTGCATACTCAACAGTTGCAGTGTGTTGATAACATTCCCATGTATAGCAAGCTAGATATGACATGGCTAGAGACGAGAGCTCTTATCAGTTTGTGGATTGATCAATGGGCCCCCTGTAGTGAGCACCACTGTTATAAAATTGGCATTATCAACGAGATCTGCCGCAATTAAATTGCACCGGTTTCAACCCACTAAGTCATAGTACCAATGAATTGAGGATCGTTGCCCTTGAATCAACAGAAATAAACTTATTAATAAAATGTGAAGCACCTGCTCCCACTATACTCTTTTTTATTTACTATAATCACTCCATTTGCTCTTCTCTGTTCCGTGTACTCTATCCTATTAACAACCTAACCTCTTTGATCATCTCATCCTGCTTGTTTTGAAGCAACTTCAGATGCTACCGCTTTCAGGGCTTAGTAATTCACTTCGCCATGTTTCATTGGTTCCCTCAATTTTTCTATATTTTAATTAATGGTCACCCAATTTGGCTGACTTCCTAATAACCCAATATCGCCTCATTTTGAAGTACTTGAATTAATCATAGTCATAACTATGTGACGGATTTTTTTCTACCATGTTGACTCAGGGTTTATTGTCCAGTCATACCAAGATCGCGACACCCCTCATTACTAAAGATGAAACCAGACTTCCTTCTCATATGAATAGTTTAATCACTGAGGCTTTATAATGATGAAGAAGTCCCTATTCATTATTCTCAGTAAGGGCAAAGTAATGCGCTCCACCAGAAAATTTCCTGAGAATAAGAGTTGTCCCTTAGGGCTTCTAACGATTGTGTATTATATCCTGGAGAACAATGCATGGTTTTCACCAGAATTAGTGAAGATACCTGAAGGATTACTATAAGAATTCTAATCTCTTGGCTACTATTGAGGATAAATTCTTTTCTGCATTTAGATAATTCCATCCAGTCACCAGGGGATCGTTTTGTTAATTGGCAACTTAGCTGTTTTTACATCTCTGTCAAAAGAGTCCAGAAAATAGCATTTGTACATCTTAATCCATTGAAAGAGATTCAAGGGGTAACAAGTTTTGACTGCTGGAGTTCGGCTTACTAGAGTCACACTAACTAGATTGTGTCTCCATATATTGCAAACATCTTAGCAGACTAACTGAGAGTCAGAAAGAATAAGCGATAGTCCTCATACAAAAAATCCTCAAGTATTTCTGACAGAAGACTACAGCAATGGATGCGCTGTGGAATTCCAGCACTACGTTGATACATGGGATGCAAGACCCATTTAATCATGTCCAATTTGTAGAAGCAAGGATGTTATATGGAGAGTAAAAATAATTGGAGAAGTTCTTATGTCAAGAAATAATTGTACCCTCACAAAGCATATGGACCAGTCTGAAACTCATAGTTAAGAGGAAAGGTGGCTCAATTAGAGTTTTTATTTATTACAGCCGTTCTTTATTACTAAAAAGTGTTCTTATCATTTACCTCAAATAGGCGATGCTATAGATAATTAGGAGGGGCCATTTTTTACAGCTCTAGACCTCATCAATGGTTACTATCAGATTGACCTTCCTCATGAAGACCGTTAGAGTGCACAAATACTTATTAAGGAATGTTTTAACTGATTCAAATGCCCAAGGACTGCACAATGCACAAGCCGCTTTCCAATGGGTAATGGACAATATTTGTGGGATTTTGAAATGAGTTGCATTTAATCAAACGTCATGATATAAAATTTTTTTTAAAAACCTTTACCCAAAAATATTTTGTAGTGGAAGAGATCTTTCAGATGATATTTTGAGCTCAAATAAAGATCAAGCATATCAAGTGCTAGATCTCAAAGTCTCAAATGTCGTATTTAGATTCTATTGTTAACACTTGAGAAATATGGTATAGCCTCAAAAACCTGATGTCTTCAAAAAATATGAAGAATCCTGAAGTAAGTGAGATATACAAGAGTTTTCTTTGGAATGATTAGATATTTATGCTGATTTATACAATTATTATGTAAATTGCTGAGCTTTTACACTCTGCTTCACGGAGGTTTCTTTCTAGTGTTCATTTTAATTGTAAAGACAGCACTAATTGATTATGGAAAGCCTTGACTGAATCCCATTCTGATATATCTAACTTTTATCATTCATCTATAGTACAGTTTAACACATCCTTTACAACTATAGGAGTTGTACTTTCTCAGACTGGGTTGAATAGGAAATCATTTAATAGCCTTTTGCAGTAAAATAATTGGACAATCATGAACAAAATCGCATGGTAATTAAGTGGGAATGCTTAGGCATCATTTAAGCTTGTAACAATCTTGAGTCTATCTGCATGGGAGCAAGTTCAAGGTTGTCACTGACCATGCTTCATTTCAATGATTATATAACTTTAAAGAACCCAAAATTAAATACATGATGGATCTTAAAACTACAGGACTACAACTATGAGATAGTACATTTTCAGAAAAAAACATTATAATGAAAATAGAATCTTGAAATTACCTGTTGTAACAGCTCTATCCCCCTTTTGAGACCAAGTATTAAATAAAGAAAGCAAAGAATTATGCTGTCATAAAACTGATATCTGCTTTACCTTAGATCATCTAATGAAATAAACCAAAAATTAAGAATGGAAAATTATATAAAATTGTGAGGAAAAATTGAAGGTCATATACTACCTTTAGCTCATCTGGCAATATTTTGCTAGCTCCCCGTGAATCTGGAAATAAAGCTCTACTTAAGGTCATAAAATTGATTAACAAGGATTTTATTGTAACTGTTAAGATTTGATATGCAGGATATGTTAGCAAGATGTCACAAACGTCAAGCCCATCATTCCTATAAACTTACAACTACCTATAGGTTGCTAAGCATAATTAACTGGCATAAAGTATCAATGGTTCTTACAAGAATCTACCCGCCCAGTACCTTTAAAATCAAATATTATATTAGCAGTTGAACATCCCACTACATGAGTCAAAGTTTAAGTTATTAGATAACTTGGAGTAAAACTAACTGCAAAATTTATACTGTAATAGGAAATTCATTGGAATTGTTATCCACAGATTTTCCTCAAAAAATATTTAATAAATTCACCTCTTGAGTCATTCCAAAATTAATGAGATATGGAAAACTTTGGAGTTCGAAGCATATACTATAAGCCAGATCCCAATGTTTTGGTGGAAAGTTTATTAGGAAAAAGGTAGATAAAGTCTAAACTGGCCTTCCAAATTGGGATGCAAAAACAACCTAAAGGCGAGCCAGAATGTCAGAGGCACTGCTGCTTAAATGAAGATTAAATGGGCTTGGAAATAAGTGACCAATGAGCGCTGAAAGGCTGCAAATTTAAAGAGCAACCTAGAAAAAAACCCGGCTGTTACTGCCCTCTGGGCTCATGGGCCTGGGTGTAGGAGATTGTGGAACTGGATTGAGTATTTTGGTTTTCCTTGTGAGGGAACTGGGTTTGGTAACGTCATTGAGGGTGTAGATCCTTGTTTGGAGCGTAGATAAATCTGTCCATAAAATGCAAGGTCCTGATTAATGATTACCTAGAAATTAGAAAAAGTTCCAGAGAGTTTTAACATGGTAGGAATAATTGACTTTAGAAGGCAACAGGGTCACAAACATGACCATGTTGGCCCAGTTATTGCTCCCAATAATTCATCATTAGGGTGTCACAGGGTTCTGGCAAAGAAAAATCTGAACTAAAAAATGGTTTTGAAGCTCAGGAAATTTTTTTGAAATGAAATGAAGAGAATCAACTATCAAATAATGTGATTATTGGAATTTCGTGAGAAATTCTATATGCAGGCGCTACAAAGGCTACAAAAGTATTAGTTCTGTGGCTCTAGAAAAGATTAAGTCAATTACAACGAAGTTATTAGTTCTGTTGCAATAGTAAATTCCAATCAGGAGTACTGAATCCAGTAAGAAGATAAACCAAAATTAAGCTGCGCGAGACAAGATTTTTGGTACTTTATTAATTAAAAATTAGAGCTATTTATAGGGAAAGATTTAGTGGGTTTTCATGAGTATTTACTTGATGCACCTGAGGTAAGATCTTTCCTAACAGATGACCAATATTGCTGATTATCATTATGATGGTCAGATCTGTTAGAGTGCTTATTAGAATCAATCGACCTTTTTAATGAGGGCCCAGCCCCTTTAAAATGCTTGGTCATTTCAGATTGCTTGGTTTCATCCATCATAGGAGGCTGATAACTCCAAAGAGTCTTACATCAGTCAATTTAAGAATTGGAAATCCCCTACATGGATTTTATAATATCAATTGATAAAGATATTAAATCTCAATCCAAAGTTATTCCAGTCATCTTGGAGGTATCTACAACAATGCCCCCCTCATGTTCTTGCCTAGGGGGTACAAATTTTCGAAGAGACCTACTATTCACTCTATTGATAACAGTACTAGTGTCAATAGCAGCAATGGAGTATTCAACACCCCAACAATAGATAACATGATAAGGACCAGCCCATAAGGGGTCCAGTTTATGAATTCTTTCTCCCAGCCTATGGTGGTATAAGAGTACAAGATCTCCAACTTGATATTCTGGCAACGTAGGTCTACTAGCTTTAGTCCAGGTTCCTTCCTTCAAGGTGGTAGCCGCAAGGGAACTTGAAACTAATGCTTGTAATTGTATTTTTTTCAATTTCTAGTCTCCTCATTGCTAAATCATTGGTTTGCAGGGTAGCATCTTCAAGTATAGGTTGTACACTTGAAGGGAGGACGGGCTCCTAACCATATAAAGCTTTAAATGTAGACATTCCAATAATACGATGGTAGCTAACTCAATAGGTGAACATCGCACTAGGTAAGTAGATGTTCCATCTACTAGGATCATTGGAAGTCATTTTTCAAAGAATGGCTACTAGGGTACTGTTTGCTCATTTGACGGTACCATTAGTGGAGGGATTATATTGGAATGTGAAGGACTGGTAGGTACCCATTAATTTGATAAGCTCAGATACCACCTGAGAAATTAATTTTACCCCATTATCTGATAACAGGACTTTTGGGTTGCCATGCCTGGTGAAAAATTGTTTAAAAGAAATGACGCCGTAGCCCTGGAGGTGACTGTGGAAACTAAAATAGCTTTAATCCATTTAGAGAAATGGTCAATAGCTAACAAAATATATCAATGTCCCTAGGTGTCCATAGGAAGAGGACATAACACGTCAATACTCACAGTAGTGAAGGGTTTGGAAGGCCCTACAATTTGGTGTTGGAACAACGGATTTCCTCCACGTTGTTGTTGGCACTTATGGCACTACTCTAGCACATCATGCTTAGATTCCAGCATGTTATCCCAGTAACAATGATTTTTTAACCATTGGAGGGTCTAAGCAACAGCTCCATGACCTACAGTTTGGTGGGCCTCCATGATAGTGTCAGTCCTCGCAGAGGGCCAAATAAAGGGCAACCACTTAGATCTTGACCTTTTATATAGTGATCCGTCTTTGATCTGAGTGTCTTTGGTTAAGGATTATAACTTTGAGATAACATCCTTAGATTCACGGAACCAGAGCTCAGGTCTACCGATCAGGTCATAAATGTGATCCTCCTCTGCAGAGAATAACGTTAATATAGGCAATTGAGAAAGGCCATCAGCGTTTTGATGTATAGCCCCAATGTAATGTTGAATGGTAAAATCGTAATTTTGGAGCTTCAAAGCCCATCTGGCTAAGCGCCCATAAGTATCCTTCATTTGTTGCAAACACTTCAGGTAAGCGTGATCCATTACAATGGTGAAATGCTTAAATTATAGATAAGGGCGAAAATGCTTGATAGCGGCCAAGACAGCGAGGCATTCTCTCTCATTAATGTTATAATTGCGTTTGGCCTTATAAAGAGTTTTACTATAGTATGTGATGGGGTGATCGACCAGATTGGTATCATGTTGAGCCAGAATGGCTCCAATAGCAATATCACTGGCATCAGTAAATAGTATATAGTTTTTGAAAAGTTAGGATGGGATAAGATGGGCGCACTCATTAAGGCTTGGTGCAACAGATCAAAAGATTGCTGCTGAGATTCTTCTCATACAAGGGGACTTCCTTATGCAAAAGGTAAACTAGCAGCTCTAAAAACTCTGCAAAATGGGGAATGAACTGTTGGTAATAACTAACCATCCCTCAAACTCTTGTATATCATGTAAGCTTTTGGGAACAGGCATGTCCAAAATAGCTTGTACCTTATTAGATAAGGGTAAAATGCCCTCACGATTAACCTTATGCCCTAGAAATTCCATCTCAGTCTATAAAAAGGCACACTTCAATGGTTTAGGCTTAAGTGAGGCACAATGCAGTTGGCCAAAAACTTCCTTCAAATGAGCCAAATGCTCATTAAAATGCGTGAAAAAACAGTAACATCATCTAGATAAACTAAAACACAAGAAAGCCTTAAATTCCCAAACAAGCCATCCATGGCTCGTTGAAATTTAGCAGGGGCATTACAAAGCCCCTGCAGCATATGAGTGGGCTCAAATAGCCCCTCACTAGAAATTAAAGCACATTTTTGATGGTCTTCTGGTGCAAGTTAAATTTGCCAATAACCGCTTGCAAGGTCTATAGCCAAGAAATATTGGGGCCCAGACAATAGCCTCAAGGAATCATCTATATGAGGAAGAGGATAAGAATCCTTCTAAGTAACAGCATTGAGTTGATGATAGTCCATAAATACTCAGTGGCCCCATCTTTCTTTCAGATGAGTACTAGAGGGAAGCCCAGGGACTTTTAGAAGGCGTTAATAGTCCAGCATCGAGAAGTTGTTTCAGCTCTACCAAAACCCGAGCCTCCTCAACTTTGGACTTATGATATGGTCAAGCTCGGATAGGGGAGTATCCCCAGTTTTAACCTGATGCTGTACCTCTTTCATTAGTCCAAAATCTCCAGGACCTTGGGCAAAGATATCCGCATAAACTTCAATCAGAGCCTCAGCTTCCAGTTGTTGTTCTGAAGTAAGAGAATCCCCAAATTTGATGTCAATTATAACAATGATAGGGATATCTTCCAGCCCAAATTCGCATAAATCTCCACATCCCAAGACAGACAATAAGTCACTCACAGGAGTAGGCCTCATATAGGCGATAGGATTATTGCGATTCAATCACATAGGTTGAGAGGTGAGATTAGCCAATAGAACTAAAACAGTCCCATCATAGGCAGGATCAAGTATACCAGGACAAGGTAAAGCCTCCAGATGAGTAGGATTTTGATTACCAAAGATCTCTAACACATGATCACTGGGTACAAATACTTGAACTCCCATATCAATAATGATTTGAGCTTTAGGAGGAATGGTAATCGGAGAGTTAGAATATAGTGGCATTTTTTTAGTGGCACAAACTGAAAAAGGTGGAAGTATAGTCCTTGGACCCAGGATTCAGTATTTGAGACATGAGATAGAAGTGGGGTATTACAGTATGCAGAGACGTCGCTTAAGTTTGCCCTTGGTACTGAGAACATCATGTAGAATTGGAGGTACTTAGTACCCAATTAGAGATAGGTATTTGTCTTAAGACTGATGATCACATCAAAATGGGTGAGAAACTTAGTTCCCAAAATCAGATCGTAGCAGTTGTTATCCAATACCACTGCAGGGGGCCAACACAACCAGCTTCCCAAAGCGCATTGGAAGAGAGGAATAGGCTCCTATAGATTTTATGTAGGAAGGTCCAGCGGTTCCATAGTCTTGGGAATGGTTCAAGTCCGGCGCCAATTTGATCTTCTTCATAAGTTTGGACGAGAGTACATTGATGGATGATCCCGTATCAATGATAGCCAAAACTTTTACCTTATGCACAATAACTTCTACCCAGGTCACATCAGTGCCAAAGTTTGGGATAGAAAACACCAAGGGATTAATTGAATGAATAGAATTAGAAGAAGAATAATAAGCATAAACAGAAATAGTGTCTTTGTTGGATAGTTCATCTTGGATGTCAAGCTCATCAGGAGCAGATACCACATAACAATCGTTATAAGAATCAATAGGTTTTGACTGAGGCACCTGAGGTAGGTCAGCACAGGGAGCCTCATGCCCTATGCTGACTCCTATTTTTTCGACTCCTCAGCTTGCTTCTTCCAACATTGAGATATCACATGACCCACAAGACCACAATAAGTACACAGCTCCTTCTTCAGTTTATATTTGGGTTTAGGTGGCATCGCATGGATGTAAGTATGAGGGTTATTAGAGGAGGTCAGATGTACCATCCCATTGGGAATCTCCATAAGTGCTTCCTTGATGTCAACAATAGAGTTGAAATTCTGTTTTAGGGACTTCAAATGTAATAGTAACTGAGTATGAGAAGCGAATGCACTCAGTACAGCTGATATAGCATCATCAATGGTGATCTGGTCGCATGTGACAAGTGTCTGGGCCTCATGATAGAATCACTTGGCGAACTCCTGGATAGACTATCCTAGTTTGATTTGAATATTCATAAAGGCCTGCTTTTGGTTGGTGAGGATTTGGTCACTCCCGAATTCCTTAGTGAGGGCGGTTTTCACTTGAGCCCAAGTAGTACAAACCTTGAGATGAGGAACCATGATTTCTTGTGCGAACCAGCTTAGGCAAGAGGTAATATGACGGACCTTCAGTTGATAAGTAGCCCCATCCATGGCGCGTTCATACACAAAAAGAAAAGAATGAATGTTTCCTTCACCCAGTTCAAACTTATCCTTGAAGGTAGGTTTGAAAAGGATGTTTTCTGTACTCAAGACATGTACACCCGATACTGACTGGCTCAGCCTCAGAGGGTTCAGACTCTGTAAATTGGACAACAGGGGGAACTCGATCAACCTGTTGTCTTAAGTGGTTCAAGTCATCTTGTAGATTTTGAACACATTGACTAAGATGGTCATTAATAGGCGCTTGGTTTAAATTAGAAATCGCAGTAATCATCTCAGCTTTCTTGGCCTCAAGTACTTCACATTTGGCAGTTAACCGGTCAATGGATGTGGTCATTGTAGTGAACTGGCTTCTTGCATAGTTTGATTTAAATCGCATAGATGATGTGCATTCTCAATACCATCCAGTAAGTTGATTAAGGAGTAGTCCAGGTTGGTCGGAAGGCCTTCCAAGGATAAGAAACATCCTTGAGTTAGGGCATAAACTTTAGTTTTAAACACTTAAACTCGTGAAACTAATAGAATCAAATGTTCAGGATTGGCCATTGGAAGTGAGGTACCAGGGGTACCAGGAGGTCCTGGAGGTCCTTGTGATCCATCTCGACCTGCTGGTCCTGGTGGCCTCTTGTTGACCCACCAAACCAGAAGACCACGTTCACCTGGAGGTCCTGGGATTACCAATGGGGAGCTAGGTGGTCCCAGCGGTCCAGGAGGACCAACAGGGCCAGGTACACCTTCGCTGACATTACCCGCCAGTTGAACAAGATGTTATACTAACTTGTTAAGCTCACCAAAGTGCTTATTGTGCTTGACCCACAATTGGTCCATTTGGATTGAGATTTCAGCCTCCAAGGAAATGGTACGGTGGTGAATAGGATTGGTGACATCGCTAACTTGTTGAGATTCTTGTCCAATGTATCCCACAACTCCATTGTCAATGTTCACTAACTGGTTATAGATATTATTAATTTCTCATCAATTATTGAGAATAGCTTCCTGATTATCCCTTCCAAAGTTAGATTCTGTCTAGAATGAGGATAGCTGAGAGTGAAATTGTTGGGCCAGAGTCAACTGGCGCTGGATCTCAAGATAATGCAACCCCAAAATCTGGAGTACATGGTGAATAAAAGGATGGACAAATTGCCGGAGGTACTGTTCAGTCTTAGACAAGCCAACTTTGGTAGGCTGTAACACCGCTCAGTTGTATAAGTCCATCATATTAGCTGTAACCTTAGATGCTCAGTCACGATTAGGGCGAGCACCAGGTTGGATAGCTCCTCATATTAAGCCTTTGACATTTTCCTCTACATTCGCGGCTTGAACTGATAATTATTTTGGTTCAGGCCTTCAATGGCCAAGCCCATAGAAGCTTGAAATTGCAGATTATTGGTAGTAGCGAAAGGCAGATCCTGCCTGTTGGAGTGTACTCATTGGGTAATACTCATAGATTCCTCAGAAGAGGGGCTCTCTTCACTAGATATATTCATTGGCGTGAAAGTATGTTTTCACCAGGTAGCCTCTGAAGCAGACATGGCAGGGAGCACCAGTATTGGAATTTCATGAGAAATTCTATAAGCAGGTGCTACAAAGGCTATAAAAGTATTTTTTCCGTGGCTCTAGCAAGGATTGAGTCAATTACAACGAAGTTATTAGTTCTGTTGCAATAGTAAATTCCAATCAGGAGTACTGAATCCAGTAAGAAGATAAACCAAAATTAAGCTACGCGAGACAAGATTTTTAGTACTTTATTAATTAAAAATTAGAGCTATTTATAGGAAAAGATTTAGTGGGTTTTCATGAGTATTTACTTGATGCACCTGAGGTAAGATCTTTCCTAAAAGATGACCAATATTGCTGATTATCATTATGATGGTCAGATCAGTTAGAGTGCTTATTAGAATTAGTCGACCTTCTTAACAAGGGCCCAGCCCCTTTAAAATGCTTGGTCATTTCAGATTGCTTGGTTTCATCCATCATAGGAGGCTGATAACTCCAAAGAGTCTTATGTCATTCAATTGAATAATCGGAATTTCTGACATGGATTTTATAATATCATTTGACTAAGATATCAGATCTCTATCCAAAGTTATCCCATTCATCTTGGAGGTATCTCCAACTGTGATACAATTTTTAAATAGTCAAATGAATGGGGAATAACTTATGAACACACCAAATCAGGGCCCTCAAGTTTTTACCTGACCCAGCAGAGCTTCAAATGGAAAAACAAACTTAAAAAAAATTTGAAACCAAAGTTGTCATCGGTAGGCTGAGTCATTATTGGTTTGTCCACAGATGCCAAATTTGCATATTTGCCATGATTACAACAATTCAAGTGATGGTGTCTCACCCAATGGGTAATGTGAGCCTCCCAAGACCACATCACGTAGAGGCGGTCCTAAAAGGTCAGGAACAGGTTTGGGACACCAAACCCACCCATATCCAATTGATCTAGAGTCATTTTGATCATGCGGGATTTTTTATACAGAGATTTTGATACTACCAACGATGGAATGCTAGTGGCTTCTTTTGCCTAAGAACTGATGCTGTTGGCGAGTTTTACCAAAGGCTCAATAAATTTATCTTTATTCACCAAAGGTTGCTGGGAATTGGGCTTTTTTCCCAGAGGTTTGGTGCTGTCAGCCATTGATTCCAAAGGCTCATTATTGTCAGCCACAATTGCCCCCTTCACCCTTTGTGGGTACCAATTTTCTGACAACTTGACACAAATTCCTTCAATCTGACATACCAAATTACCAGTTGTTAGTACCAGTATAGGTGGCATAATCCTCAAAGGGTAAGCTGTGACCTACCGCTCATCCACCACATGGTTGAGGTCGCCCTGGGAGATGAAAGAGGCAGCTGGCCTTCTTAGATCTTTTTTGGATGGGAAATGGAATGACACCCATATCAAGTAGAGGGGACGCTCCCCTGGACGTACAAAAAAACTGTACCTCAGTACAAGTTTTTTTTGGAAGTTTGCAATTGCTTCTCTTTTTCAATGAGCCATATATGTAGACTCAACTTATTTTCTTATAATATTGGTTACTACATAGGTACGGGTTATTCACCTTTCCATCACTTGTACTCTCAACAACCTGCACTACAGCATTTTTATGGTCCATAATTACCAATGAAGACAAAATTTGACCATCCAGATACTTTGACCAGCTGGTGGTCCCTAATTAAGATTCAGACTCGGGTATAATAAGTAGCCTTGACAATGAAAATAATAAGGAGGGGCATAACTTTCATAAATCTAGTGGTGAGCTTTGCAGTTGGTAGCTTATTCCCTTACTGCAATATTTATGGATTGGTAGGATGCATAATGTGGATACCTTATTAAAAGGACCTTACGTTATACTTAACCTTGTTGCTGTCACAACGTACATTATATAAAGCTTTATTGAGATTAAATAGGTAGTTATGTCCCTGCCAAGTTTCTCCTCCTATTATAAACCTAACGCTGTCCCACAGAAGATTAAGTTTATTGTTCTAGTCAATGGAAAATGTTGAATAAACGTTTCTTAATTTAAAAAATTTGCAAATTAGAGTCATAGTATGACCCCATCCATGTTTTAGATCACCCTTTTTATATGCATCATAGTCGGACCCATGACGTCCCATTTAACCCTTTTTGCTAAGTCATCTCCCTACATAATTTCATTATATAATAAACAATGTTCTTCATTATGAGATATTGATTTAATCTTAAATTATGTGTTAAACTTTTTTAATATTTGCCTTATTCTAAATAAAAATCACTTTTTATTATCAATTCTGTTATTTATTTTTAGAACTTTAGAAACCTAGAGTTGGGCGATCCAATGTTCACTTGTGCTCTTAGAATGAACAAGTACTTGCCCTGCAGCCATATCAAGTGGAAGTGCAACAGCTGTGTTTGTAGCTGAACTTTCTTATGTTTCTTTTAGTATAAGAATCTTCTTATTTCATTAATAGTGAGATCTTGAGTTTTTTGTGCTTATTGTTTATAATTTAGATAAATCTTTTAGGCTTGAGCTACCCTTTATTTTTGACATGATACTTGAGAGAGTTAAATTACTTGTTTAGAAAGACATAGTGAAGGTTAACTATAGTTTCAAGCTTTGACTAGGCTAGTTATTGTCATATAATAGCACTTATCTGTTACCATTTATATAAGAGTTTACACCCAACTAAAAAAGTTATAACAAATAACTATCCTACGCCCAAGTCATTTTAATTATCTAACAATTAGGCATAAGCTAAATGCAGACATCAATCTAGAAATCAACATACTGTAAAGACTTATGCAGCTTTTTTTAACCAATGGTCCCAAGACTTATGCAGCTTTACTTGTTCCATATCAACGCTCACATCTGAGCCCCGTGTATCCCTTAAATTAGTACTACCTGGGAATGCTAAAATAAAAGTATGTTGGCTAACCTACAACATAAAATAATAACACAATGACACAATTTTTGCTTATCTATACCTGACCTGTTATGAAACATCAAAAGCATCCATAAAGTTGTTTTATTAGAATTTTGCCTTTCCAGTGATACTTTGCCCAGCATTTTAACCGTAGTTCCAAGGGAAGTCTGGTGGAGTTGTTGAAGATCAAAAAAATTGGCATCAGCCTTGTTCTAAAAATCATGTGAGATTTGCTGTGGACAATCATAGCGTGTGTGTGTGTGTGTGTGTGTGTGTGTGTGTGTGTGTGTGTGTGTGTGTGTGTGTGTGTGTGTGTGTGTGTGTGAACAAAACATGGGATTATATTTAGTTTACCAATAGATAATTCACCATACCTGCTCTTAAGAAGAAATGGTGACTGAAGAGGTTGGAACCCTATGAAGCAAAGGTTACTGAAGCCATCTAACATATCATGATCCTCTTAAGTGTTTGTTATAAAAAGGAATACATTTTTTATCAAGTGTGATAAAATACCAAAACTAAACATTGTAAAAAATAAATTATATCTCTTTTCATAAGTTGACAAAGCACTTTACCGCCTGAGCAGCGCCAGATCTTTTTTATGAACTTAATCTTAGTTAATACTGCTTTGGTTAACAAGAGAACAAACAGATAAAATGTGCTATAATAATCATATAATGCTTATCCTAAGCTAATCCAATTCCCAGAGCTTAATAAATTTCAAAAACATTTCACAAAGCATTGTATGCTATCTTCAGAGAACTTAAATTCTCCTGTAATCTAGTTTACCTTAATAGTATGAAAATCTTCTCAATTATCTTTCATGAATCTTATATTATCTGCAAGAGGTATCAAAAAATTGTCATTTCAAGAGTAAAATAAAGCAAAAGCTTCAACTTTAAAAGGAATAGTTATACCCCAGTTTAAAATTTTTTCAAGGTTTGCAACTATAGCCTTCCAAGGTTATAATAAATTATAATTTTTACGCCAAGCAACAATAATGATGTTAAAGCTTTATAAAGCTCATATATCATCAACATTTCATAATCAATTTAGCTGCATCAGTGCTCAGCTCAAGGTTTGAAAAGGCTCCTTTTATTTGACAAGAAGTACTAGTACAGTTTTGATACACATGATACAATTATTATCGCTTCCCTGTTTCTACATTTTCTTTTTTAACTTTAATTAATTCATAGTGATAACTGAAGCCTATTAGTCCACTATCATGAAAGTGCTTTTATGGCATGGGAGAGCCCAAGTTCACTTTGTTGATCACTGAATATTTTTCTAGAAACCACTTGAGTCACCAAGCAAAAAAATTTAATGGCATCTTAGAACTTTAGTTAACAAAGAGAGAGCCATCTTTATAAATTTACCTAAATGGCCTCAATGTATGCCATGATACTCATAAATGCTTAAAAGATGAAAAATAAGAACCGTGGGGGAAACCTTTTTATAAAAACCTAAAACAAAATAGCTTATGCCCTTACTTGTGAGGGCTCTGGCATATAAATATGGAATAGGTTTGAGATTTGTCAGAAAATAACTTTTTTAAACACTGGGCTCCACTAGTGTTCCAGAAAAACAGTATAAATACTGGCTGGTCCTCGCTGTTTTTCCTTCAAAGGAATACCAACCCCCTACAAGTCCACATCCAACCCACCACCAAAGCAGACCAACAACTTCTTCTTAACCTTATGGTCCATATTGGGTGTGCCCTGGTGAGTCAATCCCCCATCCTGGGCAACCATGGCACTCCTGCACTGCACCACCCTCATGCCAATTGCCAACAGATCTTGGATATGCTCCAGTGAGTCCATCCCCCATCTTTGGTGGCTACGTCACTCCTGGCTGCCACACCCTCAAGGCTGATGGCCAGCAGCACATCATCAGTGGTGCCAGGTGGCTAGGTTCTAGTTGGTTCCCCATAGGGCTGAGGTATGGGAGCTGGCAGCATTGGCCACTCCAGGCATGTACCCCACGCCTACTTTTGGGATATCCAATCCCACCCCTATCCACTTTAGTGGCTCTTGCTACTTCAAATAAATAGAAAAGTGGGAAAAGAAAGATTATATTTTGGAGGGAAGGAAGACTATTTATACTCTAGGCTATTGAATCTATGAAACCCTCTCAGCCATTTAATCCAAACATCAACATAATTGCAGCTGTCCAAGGTAGCAATTCCAGATTTATTCCTCTCATCTCCAATCACTTAATATTAGGTTGCCTCCTCCTTGCACAAGTCACCAGTCATCTATATAAATTCCTATAAAATAAATACTTTTAGCATAATAAGTCTAAGTCGCCAGTACTCTGAATTAGGCAGCTAATTAATAACAAGATGATTGATTAAAAAAACTTCAGTTATCTTTTATAAAATTCATAATCATTTTTAATGACAGTTAGCATCAGGATAAGATTCCACACAACTCATAATCAAGATAGAAACATTGTTGTCAAATAGTTGTAAATGAATAAATCAGATTTATGCCTAGATCCCACAATCACCCACAGTTTTGTATTTGGTGCCAGACTGGGAAGATACCAAACTTAAAATAATTAATATTTTTATAAAATTAAAAAAAATAAATTAGGTGATTAGCCTGCAATAATGCCGTACTAACTGACACCCCTAATTCTGATATTATTGGGAGGAATCTATCTGATTAATTTTCTAACAGGTATTTAACCCTTTTATTGGAAGTTGAAGCTCAAATATTGGCATCTTCTTAGGTTGCTAAATTTTTTTAAGTTTTGTGCTGAGAGGAGAGTGTCAGTTCATGCATTGTTGCAAGAACTGGGTTTAGGATTGGCGATAAAGTACACCATAGTTGGTTACTCCTCAATTTAACTTTCCTAAAGTTTTTTGATAACTTCCACATTAAGGAGTGCTCCAGCTTTAAATGTCTGTAATTTGATCAAAAGCAATTTTACTTAAAAAAGAAAATGGAGATTTGAAAATAATAGAAGGAAGAGTGAATTTGGGGTTGGAAATCTAAAATACTCAGAGAAATTGCTACATTGGATCTTGAACATTGTTTCATTTTAGCTTTTTGTATATCTTTGGAAAATTTAGGAAATTATGGGAAAATAGGAGGCGTAATAGGCACTTACCTGGAGTACTTTTGAGATAATGATAAATTTGAGGAAATTCTCTACAAAGGAGCTTAATCCTTTCATCATATCAATTCCCAAATTAGTGGAGGATTTTGGAGTGACAGATATAGGAGCTTTCATATATAAAAAAGCCTATTCTTCGTGAAAAAGGAAGGTAGGCACCACTATTCTTATTGTCCTTTATGGTAAGCCTACCAATCTGAAGTACTTTTTATATTGACAAAGAATGCTTATATGTTCAAAAATGTAGGTAGTCATTGGTTAGTTATAGATTCCCAAATAAAGTTTCTTAATTTTAATTTCTAATTTTATTTTGAGGTGGGCTGACCTGGGGATAATACTACACTAATGAAGGATAGAGGGGATTCAAAATATTGGGAAAGGAGGATAAGACCTGAAAAACCTCCATGCGTGGTGTATGGTAGGCCAGAAACTTCATGGACTGCCTTGCTATTCATTATCTTGGTTTAGAGCATTTTTTTATTTTTTTTGTTTTTAAAAGATTTAGCAGTAGCAGAAACCACCCTGAATGACAACCATCAAAATCTTTTTTAACTCCATATCATCAATTAATTGATTAAAAAATGATAAGAGAAGATGGAGGAAATTTTGTTTGTCCTAGCCAGAACAGGTTTTGAACCAGTTACAGAATTTTTACCCCACCTTAGCTTGCGGTTACAGGTGTGCGCTTGGTCTAGGGCATTGGTGTGCAACACCACACAGTCATACTCATCCCCTACCCAAAGTTCCTGTACTGGAATTGAACTTGGGGAGGCAGTGTAGAGGGTCCATATCTACCATTGGGGTAACCTCCCCAATTTTCTTAAATTTATGTACCAAAAGGAAAAAAGGAAATACATAAGGTAAAATAAATTACAAAAAAGATAAAATATGAGTTAGAAAAAAAATAAAACAGTGTAATAATTTATATATTTTCTAAAGCCATTTTTTCCAGCTTTTAGTATGGGTGTAATTTCCCCAAATTTATCTGATCAATTTTTCTAGTTTTTATATTGGTGGAAAGTCACTAATAGAATTATAAACCATCAAACCTAGCAATCTAACCAATTATCAGCCACTTGACAAAAATCCCTAAATTTATCAAATCAAAAAAAAACCAACAACAATTAATAAAATAATACCCTATTAATTTATTTTAATCTTTACCATTTATCCAAAACCAATTATGATAAAATTAACCATAAAACAACTAAATACTATCTAAACCAATTGAACCTATTGAATCAAGCTGAGATCACCAACCACTCAGCCAAAACTAATTAAATTTAATATAACTTAAACTATTATCTGCTTCAAAAACTTTTCTCTCTCATTGCAATCACTTTTGCAACCCATTCAATTCAAGTCTGAATCTAGTTTGATAAATCTCATAGAGGAGATTAGTCTGCGCCCATGTCAGGGAGCAGTTGGGCAAGTAAGGTAAGGGAGCAGGTGGGAGGGTCGTGGCCTTAAACGTTTGAAAACGCCCTGGAGAAACTGGTGGAATAGAAAAAAATTTCAAAAAACTGGCGGTCACTATTTCCCCAAAAATCCTCACTTGGCAAGCACGATGCAACCAGTACATCAATAAATCGCACTCCCAGCCACTTTTGTCAGTGGAATACAGAGTCTGCGTGTTTCTGGACATCCAACAAACAGCTTTATGGGGAAAAATTTTGTGGGGATGTGCACACTTTTTTCCCAACTGCAGTGTACGTTGCACCTCATTACAAGTCACACAGTTGGCTGGACCTAGGTTTCAAAAACAAGGAGGCAGCAGATGAGGCTGCTGCAGTGCATGTAGTGATTGACCTCCCTGAAGGGCAACAGGTCATCAAAACAAAACGCACTAGATGGACAAAATCCAACCAAATATTCCTCAGGTTCAACTTTTTGCCCACTACGGTAAAACTTGACATTTTGGAGCAACACCTGAAAGATGGTCTTGCCATCTATGGCGAAATACAATATTTTATAATGCAATGCTTTATGCTGATGCCACACCTGTGTACTGGCAAAGCCATCGCAGTTTTGACCCCAACTGAGGAGATTGCAAAGGACCTAACCCAGATCCCACACTCAACTTTTATTAACATTGAAGAGCATACCACCCACCCTTTCCAGGTAACCGTGGACAGCACGCCCCCCGTCTGCACCCACTGTGATGCGTTCAGCCATAAGGCACATGCATGCCCCACCAAGGAGGGCGTCACATTCCAAGAGCACCCCTCAGCGGCCATGGCCAGCGGAGAGGCGCACTACAAAGCAACCGTAAGCATTAAAGAGGCTTTCCCGTGGGGAGCAAAAGGCTGCTACCTATTGGTAAAGCCTATTTCCCCGCAAGAGTGGAAAAATGCCAAGCAGGCCCGCAGGGCTGCGGCCAAGGAAGCGGCCAAAGTCACCACCGCTATCCCACACTCTAACGCCAGGAGGACATCAAAACCTTCATGACTGAAGTGAATTGGGAATCCATCAACCAATCAGATTGAGAAGCCCATACCAATTGGTCCACCTAATCTGAGGATCTGATGGGTGAATCGAATTCTCCCAATAATTGCAACTAAGCTCCAGTTGAAACTGACTTGGCCTTCAACCTATCTGAAAATTTTTTTGCCCTGCTCAATGGTGCACCAAACTCATCCGCACTGCAAAAAAATTTGTCTGACGTCAGGGAAACAAAAAGTGAAGTCAAAAGCCAACGCGAACCTGTCTGCTATAATCAACAAAACTACTGATAGTATTGCTGCAAACAACTGCACTGTTGTGAAGGCCCATGAGGATCTAGAGGAGGCTAGTGGCCCTGGGTGCCCACCCCTCGCACCTAAGGAGTGATGGGGAAACCTTCACTTTAGGGAAGTTGAATATCGCCAGACTCAAGGCCTCACCATCCTGGGCTAGGAAACTGAGTTTTTTACAACAAAATTTACCCGTGGATATCCTGGCCATCCAGGGGTCCCACTGTCCATGGGGTTCCAAGGAGGCTTGGAAAACAATGCTCCTCCCATCCCTATCCTTTTGGTCAAAGCACTGTGGGGTGCTAATTTGGAAAAATAATTTTCAAATTTTTAACATCTGAATCCTTGCTCAATGGCCATGTCCTCGTTGTTACATTTTTGTGGCTTACGTGGTGCATGCTATCATCAACATTTATGCCCCGACCTGTGCACAAGAGTGTTGGGTATTTTTTTTATCAGTCAAATCCCTCCTGCTACCATCAGACCCTTTTGTAGTTGGCAACATGAACTGTTGGCTAAACACTCCAATGGACCGGTGGCCTTCCTCCTCTTCTTACGCCCCACCAGGGCCACGTTGAGCTTCACATTCTAAAGGCCACCCTTAGGTTAATGAATGCGCTGCTGCAGCAAGCCTCGCTGCTCAAGAACATGATGCGCCCCCACATCCACAACAGCCAATTAAGGTCCATGTCCCACATCGACCTTATCCTTACACCGGCGAAATTCTAACCCCACTTATCCCACTCTAAAACAACAAAAATGGAATTCTCCGACCATCAACTGGTCTCAATAACCTACCACCTACCTGTCACAGCTGCTAAGGCCCCACATTGGTGCAAATCTGCCCCCCTGAGCTCACGTCGCCAGGATTTTCCACGTTAGTGGAATCAGCAACTTTGGCAAAAGAGTTTGTTGAACCATTTTGCGTGGACCCCATTTCCACATGATCAACCTTCAAATAAGATACCATCCGCCAATCTCGCCACCTCTCCTCCAGACGCTCATGAGCCACATTGGCTGTCATTTCGCGCGCTCTGGCAGAGTTGGCACACCTGAGGTCCAACATTCCGGCTACAGGATAAAGCTCTGCATGGGGCTGGAAGTGGGTGGAGGCAGCCACCCACCTCAACGCGCTCAAAAGGCAACAAAAACATTGGGTTTGTGCTCAGTACAGGGCCAAACGCATCATAAAAGGCGACAAGTGCACCGCATATTTTTTAAAAAAAATTTGCGCCACGCCAGAGTGTGGCCTGCACACAGGTGCAAAGATCGGATGATTCCATTGCAGATATGCCAGCCAAAGTGGCAATTGAAACACAAAAGTATTACTCTGAGTTGTATCAATCTGATCCAATTCAGCTGGCTGAAGTGGCGGAATTTCTTGACTGAGCCCACATCCGCACCATTTTCTGATACCCGGAAATAATGAATTTAATTACTCTGAACGAATTATGGACAGCCATTCGCGGTACATCAAACTGAAAAGCCCAGGCCCAGATGGCATTCCATATGAATTCTACAAAAAGTACTTCAAATATCTATCCCCACTGCTGCTAGCCTCCCTTAACCAGAGCCTTCTGGATACGCGCATTCTACCAGGAGGGCAAGAGGCCTTCACCATCACACTCTTCAAGAAAGGGGACAAGCTAGACTTAGTCAACTGGCGCCCCATTTCTTTAACTAACACGGATACAAAAATTCTAATAAAAATCATGGCTAACTGTTTGGGGACTGTAGCATCTGCCACCATCTCCCCAGAACAATTCGGTTTTCATACCCAGAAGGTGATTTATGACAACGTGCACTCTGTGGCCAATGCGTGCCAGTCCACAGCCTCTGGGGCACTTGCATTCTTGGACCAACAGAAGGCCTATGATAGAGTAAACTGGGAATAACTCAGGGCCTGCCTCCATCTTTTCCGCTTACCCCCTCGCTTCATCAACTGGGTGATGCTGCTCATGGAATCTGCAACAATGGCAGTACGTGTCCCTGGCTTCCTAACGGAAGTAGTCCGCCCTCAAAGGGGCTTGCGACAAGGGGACCCCCTTAGCCCACTCTTATACAACTTCAGCCTTGACCCGCTACTTTGAAACGCGAATGCCCAACTCACTGGGGTCCATGTGCCAGCCCAAGCCCCAGTCAAGATGATGGCATTTGCAGATGATTGCTTGGTGGGGGTGTCTAATAACAAAGATGCATGCGCGCTTTAAGCCCTCATCCAGGAGTATTCCCAGGTAAGTAACGCTGCACTGAACGCCTCCAAAACCGAAATCATCCTCCTTGGTCGGTATAAAAACTGCTGAGCCCCAGCAACCAGTGCTCAGCCCAACCCATCTGATCACAAATGCGCTCGCCCTCCCTGCTCACCCCACACCGCCCCACTGGTGCTCCCCTTTGTGCCACGCCCTACCATAGGGCCAGTCCGCCATCTGGGCATGTGGGTAGAGGTAGGCGGATATGCATCAGCAGTAATGGATAGTCATATTCTAGACAACGTGAAGAAGTGCATCGCCTCCCTCAGAGCCCACCCTACTTCCCTTAGTGGCAGGGTCGTTTTGGCCAACTCTATGCTCTCTCTCCAAAGTCTGGTTTGGAGCCCACGCCATCCCCTTCTCCCCAAGCTTCTTCAGATCCTTGCATGCCCTGCTGCAAGGATGGCTATGGTCAGGCCGCCCTCTACCAGTACGGTTAAAAGTCATGTTTGGCCCTCATCAGCAGGGTGGCATGGGCCTGCTTGACTTCAGAGCCCATGCGGCCAAGATCTTGGGTACCTGGATTGTGGCCGTCACTGCCCCTACACTCCCCTCCCAACACTGGTCCCGCGCGGCCTGCTCCAACTTCTCCCGCGCCTTGGGCATCAACAATCTATCAAACCCCCACTCCCTGATGAAATACCTGGCTTCATACCCATCGGCCACAGGTCCTCACGGTACTAAAACCCACTACAAATGAATCCTACTCTCCATGCGGTGCGTTGAGTGGAAAATTCATAATAGCGAACATATAACCCAAAGAGGCCGCCCCTCTCCTCAGTTCACACAAGAGGTACAGGGGCTACCCATCCATGATGGCGTGATCCCCACACGGCCCCATGTCCTATCCAGGGTGGACTACCTGGACATGATGGACATCCCTTACTCCATTGAGACCCAAAAATATATCTGGAAATATGTACACCATCCTCTGTTGCAACCTCAAGTCCGCTCCCATGTGTGGCGCTGCCTTAGGCGGGTGTATCATACAGCTGAGCGCTCTAACACTTTACACTCATCCTGCATCGTGTGTGGCCAGTATGGAACGCTGTTCCACCGCCTGGAGAAGTGTCCTACCTCTAAAGTGATATGGCGCGAAGTTCAACGTTTACTGGGCCAGAATCAAACACATCCCTTCAGTCTGTCAAGAGATATGTTTGCTTTATTAATGGCCTCCCCCTTCCACCCTCCCTTCATGCTCTGGTGGTTGCAATCGCCATGTGGACCATCCACACGATTGTCTTGGATGCCATCGCAGGCTCCATCCCCACCCTCCCACAAGCTGTCCACAGTCTCCGGTCTCATTTAGTGGACCACTTCCAAGCATGGATGTTTGGATACCTCCCACCGCGTTGCCAACGGTTGGTATCCTCCTGGTTCCCAGTTTAGTTCATCAAATCAGACCCCTTCCTCCACACGTGTTCAATTGTGGCTATGGCCCCTTCACACGTTCCCTCCCCTTCCCCATAAGTGGCGTTTCCGCTGGCAACAAGAGATAGCATCACTTCTCTGGGGTGCCTTCCCTGTTACTAAGTGTTTTCTTGGTCAAGTCAATTTTGGAAGTGTCCATCCCATGGTCGGCCTTCCCCACAATAAATTTGAATTTAAACTATTATCCATTTCTACAACCCAAGAACCTATTGAATAGAAAATTACCAAACTCTTAGCCAAAAACAGTAAAAAAAACCTTTAAAAATCTTCATTAATCTAAATTTTATATATAAAATATAAAATTTTACTTTTATTTAAAGAAATAGCCAATGGCCATTCTTTAAATTTATAAAAAAATGTATTTTTGGCTTCTAGCTATTTTTAGGTCATTTTTAGGAGGAGTTTTGTCACATAAATAAACACATATTATATACAATCTTTTTTATTTGTACAAAGATGATCTAGTAAGCCAACCAAGTGACAGACTTTACCAAAAGCCTTGATATAAATAAAACTAAACTAAGATAAAATCAAAACAGGGTGAAGTATCCATGCAATTAATACTGTAATGGAACAAATAAAAATCAATAAAAACTGGGTGGAGAAGTGGCAAACTGCTAACTGACCCCAGCGGTAGGAGAGTGGTTAGTTGGTACTTTTTAAATTGCATCATCTTACTTCCTAGAGAAATGTGCAGGCCAAAACGGAAATCAATGACACGGGGGCGTCAGATGATGTGGTTCTGTCTTCCAAGGAAGGGATATTGTATTTTAGCACACTTAAATCAGGCCTTTGATATAGTGGGCCACGTAAAGTTAAGCTCTAAGATGGGCATTTGTGGATTCAATAATAGTGGTAGTGTTGGCACAGGTGATTTTTTTGGGTTCTGTGCCACCGCCATGAAATTTTGGATGTATTTATTGGCTTTTTGGTGCATGGTAAAAAGTTTTCACTTACAGAAAATGTTAAGAACATCTGTGTGTTATGCAAGCCTAACCCTTTGCAAGCATACCAAAATACTTAGCTGAAGCTTATAAGAGGGGATGAAAATTGAGAGAAGGAGCCAATTCAACAGCAAGCTGATTTTTTGAAACAATTTTGCACTTGTTTTTGGGCATAAACGCATGAGGGATTGAGCACATAATTTGTAATCAGTAAACGGTTAAATGGAGGTTATATTAATACTCTGTTTACCCAATTCCTAAACATCTTTCAACAAAGCCAGGTATTTTGGTTAAATCAATTAGGCAACTTAAGGTTGAGGGTGGTGGGGATGTAGGAGGAAGAAATTTGGGGCGCTGGCACAATGAGCAAACAGAAAAAGGGTGAAACCATTAGAAACGTACCCCAAGTATATACCACCATAGTGGTTTTATTGTCTTATTATGTATCAAAAGAACTTGCATCTGCATGCTTATAAAGTTTGTGGAGTGATCTATATCAAAGCAGATCGATCAAACTTGGCTTCCATTGTTGACGTGCATCCATAAGAGATGGTTATAAATGGATACAATGCAAGAACAGGTTTTAATTGCCAATGTCTGGTTGGTGAGAGTTTGTAGAAGTAGCATGTGATCTTCACGGAGCTCCACACATCTAAGAACTTTTGAGTTAAGGTGGGGTCAAGACATAAAATGATACCTTTGACATCTGTTCTTCATACAGCACTTGGGGCTTAAATTGAGAAAAGAGTTTGAAGATGTTCACCACCATTGTGTTGTCTGTGGCAGGTGAGTGTTAATTGTAGTATTGAAGTTTTTATAAATAATTAGAGTCATATCAACCTCAGCAGCATATTCGTCATAAGAAAATAGACATAAGAATGGTCATTAAAAAGGAAAAATTGATATAAAGATAACTGGAACACAAGTAGCAGTTAGAAAATTAATATTGCTTTTTTGATGTCTGATAATATCTTCTTTAGTTGACTTTAAGGCTAAATCAGATGCTAATTTGATCGAGAGCAAGAAGTTGTGTGAAAATTAGGTGAACATGCACTAGGTGGAGAGTTAATACCTTATAAGGAAATAACGGCTATTTGGTTTTATTATAATAATCAAAATAGTCTGAACGCATTACATCATAGGTTAGAAAATGCTAGGGGTGGTGCTACACTGCTTCAAATTGGAGAATAAGGTGTTGGAAATGAGTTCAATGGTTTTGGGTTGGTTTTTTTGGTGCTTCACTTGTTTTTTTATATTACTTTTTATTAAAATTTTCGAAAAGTGAGATTGAGCAGAAAGAATTGCCCAAACATTATTATATTACTTTTTAGATTATCATTCAAGCTTAAGCCATTTTTGACGCTACTGGGGGAGGTATTGTTATATATTTGGTGATATAATTGTGATGGCTAAGAGTTTTTTGCACAGAGTCAACCTAATGAGCAACAGCAGATGATATTAAGATTGATGGCCCATGAAACAACCTAATAAAAATTTTAGAGTATAAAGCAAATGATTCAAAAATACTATTATAATAATTAACAGCTGATTACTTCTGCTCCGCTCCAATATTCTTACAAACAATGACCCTCCTCCTTTAATCATATCTTGCTTAGTTCTCAGCGAATTTGGATGATACTGCTCTCTCAGCTTAGAATATTCAGTTCCCATATTCTCATTGGTTACAGCTGAGTCTACTGATTATCAAATTCAAAATCGCCTTAGTTTGAGGTGATCTACTAATTTTTTGTCATACATCAACATCATCTTAACACCTAATTTGGAGGCAATTCACTAAATATTTGTTTGAGGCTCAATAATACCCTTTTGCCATATGTCAAGGCAATCTCATTAATACTAAATAAGGACTTTGCTTGGCTTATTCTCAACCATTCCGCCATAACAACTTAGGTTTATAATCCATTCATACTAGAATCTTGATATTACCCCTTCTTGACTGGACAATTAGCTTCTATTATATATACACCCAAAGGAACTTCACATGCACTTGGTTAATGATATGACCACTTTAATGGTCCTTGATGGTATAGGATTTAAAACCTATTTTCTCTATTACTTCACGTGAACTAATCCAGCTGTTGGACAATTTGCTCAATCCCAAAACCGTGATAATCATGTAATAAAACCATATCGCCATCTTTGAACAGCGCTAGCCCATAAGCTGTATCTGATTGGCAGCCTGATTCTTAACTTCTTTGCTAAGCTGAACAAGTACGCTTCAATTTGCAGTTTGATTAATGTGTCAGCTAGGTTAGTCAAATAACGTTGGGGATCCATTATGTTGGTATCTTCTACTCTTCCATAAAGCAGTGCTAGAAGAACAGGGTGCTGTCCATAGAAAAGTTGAAAGGGGCTCTTCCCCATGATGGAATGGTAGCTGATCTTTTAAGTAATACTGATGTTGGAAAAAGAGAGCTCCAATCAGAAGTTTGATCTATTACAAACCTCAGGAGTATGTTCACCAAAGTTCCATTAACTCACTCAAACTACTATTAGACTTGGGGTGATATGGGGTCATTAGAACACCGCAGATGGCCATAGATTTGTTGAGCTAGGATGAAATGTGAGAGGTAATTTGGTTCCATTGTCAGTAAGTATGAACTGGGGACAGCCATGTCACTGAATATACATTCCATCACAAACTTGGCCACCGTGACCACCTCCAAATCCTGTTTTGTTTGGCTTCAACCCATTTGGTCAAATGGTCAATTGACACCAGAATGTAATTAGAATGGTTAGCTCCCATTGGCAGAGGGCCAATGACTTCAATGGAAGCTATATGCCATGCAAAATGAAGTTTCACTAACTTGTAGGAAGTCTTCTGGTGGAACAGCTTTTCACTTGGCACTGGTGGCACCAGGAAATGGTTTTAAGCACATCAAAGTTCAGCTTTCCCAATAATACTGAGGGTGTAACAGTTACATCATCTTGCGCATGCCCCATGTCCAACTGCTTTATTTGAGCTCATGATAATGCTAAGCCATGCTGAGGGTCGCGGAAAGTTGCTGTTGAGCCTCCAATCTGTTTGTAGAGCTCCCCTTTATGCTGGAAGGCATTGGCCCACATTTAATTTTATCCTTTATGATTTGAAGCTACTCATCATCATACTTTCCGCTAATCACCTTATTGTAAATTATCTAACTCGGATTTGCTGTAAAAACAATGTTGGTAGCCTTGACAATCAATCAGCATTCTGGTGTTTTGCTCCAGGTTGATTAAAAATCTCAAAGTCATAAGCCTGCAGTTTTAGGTCCCATTGGGATAAGCGCCCGCCAGGTTCCTTGAGATTCTGCAACCAGCATACCGTACTATAATCCATTATGACTTTGAACTTCACTCCATGAATATACACTTTAAGTTGCTTATATGTGTAGATCACTACTAAGCACTACCTCTCAGACACAATATAATTGCATTCATGGCTATTCAGGCTCATACTGAAGTTCGCCACGGAGTGCTCCTCCCTCTCCTCATCTTTTTCAGATAGGACCGCCCCAATGTCAGAAAGGAATGCATGCATCTGGACAAAAAATTCTTAAACAAAAATTTGGATAGCATAGCACCAGAGATTTGACCAAGCCCAGCCAAAGGGTGTCAAAGGAGCATTGTTGGCGTTCAGTCCATTCAAACATGACATCCTTCTTTAATAGCTTAAATAACGGCCCCTCAATTTAACTGTATGTTAGGGATGAAGCGACGGTAGTAAACCACCATCCCAAAAATTCTTATAGGTCCCACTTACTGGTAGCAAAGTCATTTTCTGAATGGCTTCCACCTTGTTGGCTGAGGTTAAGCCCCGTTGCATCTATTACAAACCCAAATTACTCCAACTGATTTTTAAAGAGGTGGCATTTTCGAGGCTTGATCTTGACGTTGGCCTCAGCAAGCCAGTGAAAGACCTCCTTCAAGTTGTAAGATGCTTAGAGAATGTGCGCAAAAAGAAATTTAATATCATCAAGGTACACAAAAGCGTATGACAGCTTCAGGTCGCCAAAAATGGTGTCCATGGCCTGCTGAAACGTAGCCATGGCATTACATAAACCTTGAGGCATATGGGTCAGTTGAAAAGCCCCTTAGACGTAATATTAATGTACTTCACCTGTGCCGCCGCAGGCAACTTGATTTGTTATTAGTTGGATATCAAGTCCATTGGTGAAAAGTTGTGAGCTCCCCCAACCGCCCCAGGGTATTGTCAATTTGAGGCAAAGGATATGAGTTTTTTTTGGCGAAGCTGTTGATCTTCTGGTAGTGTATTACTACTTGGTTGGTGCCGTCCTTCTTTTTTAAAATAAGAACATCTGAATCCCATAGACTCTTTGATGGTTTGAGCATCCCTTGCTCTAGTAGCTTCTCAATCAAACCTCTGTTACTACTTCCTATGCTACCCTAGCCCGGCGGATCATCTGAGATCTGATGTTGGGATAATCCCCAGTGTCCACTCAATGGACCACTCACTGCGTTCACCCTATATCATAGTCATTGATGGCAAAGATCTCCTTAATTTTTGAAATAAAGCTATTGCTTGATCTTTTCGTTCTTCCAATAAACCCATTAAATTTTTTCATGGTACCACTGTCATTATGCTGGGCTGCAGCTTGATGGGTAGACCAAATTCATTCAGTGAACCAAACTCATGAACGTTAAGGACCTCCTCAACTGGGGTCAAGTGTAAATATGCAACTATCTGATGTCAGCAGATTTTCATTGGTTCCATTTGTAGATTTGCAAGTAGAACCTCAATCAGCCCATGTCCTGGTAGTATAATGCCTGGAGCCATGTGGGGCTCAAGCTATGATTATTGGTAAGGGCCAATAACTTCCCCATAGATCCTGTATGGTACTTCAACCTCCAATTCAGTGTTTACTATTACTTAATTACCAGAGAAAATGAATATAGGCCCAGTTACTTGGAGAGGCAATACCTGAGATTCATAAATCTGATGAGGGAGATCCTGGGTTTTCCTCTTTAGTCGATGGTAGCGCACAGAATTAAACCATCATAATAGGCAAGGTTGACTTGTCCCATATGCATCAGATCCTTTGGCACTCTTCTCAAGGTAAAATAAATTAGGATCCGCTGCCCCAGAATTTCAAACGTCTCTTCCATCATATTAGTGACAGCACCAAAGTGTTATAAGTGCAGTTCCAACTAGCATCTCATAACAGCTGTTTGGCAGCAAAATCACTGGAGCTACCACAACAATTGACCCTAACTGCAAGACAACGCACTATATGCTCCCTCTGTGATTGTGCTTTTGGCTTCAGCAGTCCCATACACCATTTGATGATCTACATCAGGTTTCATTTGCAACTTTGCAAACAACTTTTTAGAGACTATATTTCAATGTGGCTTTGCTGCTTTTCTTTCCCGTTATTATCACTTTTTAGTAACAAGATTTTTATGCAATTTATCCGAGATTGACAATCAACCAGGAAATATGAGCAAATTTGTCCGCAACAACACCAGTTGGGCGAAAGTGGCCGGCATGAAAGGCCCAAAGCCCTCTCAACACACAGGGGAAAAATGCCCTGGTGGAATGTTGATACACCCTCCCACCAAAAAGGGTGAGCACAGTGCTGCACCCAGAATTTTGCAATTTCTGCAAAAATGGGTGCATATACCAAAATAGAACACTCCCAACCCCTGTCCTCCCTTGAGCATGGCCTTCAAATTATGGTCAGCAATACTTCCCTCAGATTATATGGAAAAATGGGGAGGCCTTCTCCGCGACTTTCCTGAACACCATCTCGGTAAATTATAAAAAATTTACATAGAGGATGGGTGGATGTCAAGTTCATGTTTACAGAGGAAGTGGTGGAAGCAGCGAAAGTTGTATTCTCCATAAAAATTAACAACAAAGACCACACCATCTAGAAAAACTTTTCTTTCTCGTTGCAATCACTATTGCAACCTATACAATTCAAGACTGAAACTAGTTTGATAATCTCACAGAGGAAATTAGTCTGCGCCCATGTCAGAGAGCAGTTGGGCAAGTAAGGTAAGAGGAGCAGGTGGAAGGCCCGCGGCCTCCAATGTTCAAAAATGCCCCGGAGAATCTGGCGGAATTGACAAAAATACTAAGAAACCAGCGGTCACTATTTCCCCAGAGATACTCGCATGGCAAGCACGATGCAACCAGTACATCAACACGCCACACTCCCAGCCACTTTTGTCGGTGGAATTGGAGTCTGCGTATTTCTGGACATCCAAAAAACGGCCTTATGGGAAAATTTTGTGAAGATGTACACACAATTTTCCGGACCGCGGTGTACGTTGCACCTCACTCCATGTCACGCGGTTGGCTGGACCTAGGTTTTGAAAACAAAACAGCATCAGATGAGGCTGCAGCAGTGCGCATAGTGGTCGACCTCCCCAAGGGCAACAGGTCGTCAAAACTAAATGCACCAGATGGACAAAATCAAACCAAATTTAACTCATAATTTGACTTTTTGCCTACTATGGTAAAACGTGACATTTGGAACAACACCTGAAAGATGGTCTCGCCATATATGGCGAAATACAGTCTTTCAAAATGCAACGCTTCACGCTGATGCCACACCTGTGCACTGGAAAAGCCATTGCAGTTCTGACCCCAACTGAGGAGATCGCAAAGGACCTAATCCAGATCCCGCACTCCACTTTTATTGATATCACAGGGCATACCACCCACCCATTCTGGGTGACCGTGGACAGCGCGCCCCCCATTTGCACCCACTGTGATGCATTTGGCCATAAGGCACACGCATGCCCCATCAAGGAGGGCGTCACATTCCAAGAGCACCCCTCGGCAGCCATGGCCAGCGGAGAGGCGCACTACAAACCAACCGCAAGCACCAAGGAGGCCTTCCCGTGGGGAGCATAAGGCTGCTACCTACTGGTAAAGCCTATCTCCCCACAAGAGCGGAAGAAGGTCAAGCATGCCCATAAGGCCGCAGCCAAGGAAGCAGCCAAAGCCACCACCGCTATCCCACACTCACAACGCCAGGAGGACATGGAGACCTTCACAGTGGAAGCAACTCAGGAATCCATCAACCAATCAGATTGGGAAGCCCATGCTGAGTGGGCCACTCAATCTGAGGATCTGATGGAAGATTTGATCTCACAAATCGTTGCACCCAAGCTCCAATTGAAACTGACTTGGGACCCATCCCAACTGAAAATTTTTTTTTGACCCACTCAACGGTGCACCAAACTCACCCACACCGCAAAAAATTTGTCCGACGTCAGGAAAACAAAAAGTGAAGGCTAAAGCCAACGCGACTCTTTCCACAAAATTCAACAAAAACTCCGATAGCATTGCTGCTAACACCTGCACTGCTGTGAAGGCCTGCGGGGATCTAGAAGAGGATGGTGGGCCCATTGCCCACCCCCTCACACCTAAGGTGCGATGGGGGAAACCTTCACCATAGGGACGTTGAATATCGAGACTCAAGGCCTCCCCATCCCAGGCTAGGAAACTGAGTTTTTTACAACACAATTTACCTGTGGATATCCTGGCCATCCAGGAGTCCCACTGTCCACGAGGTTCTGAGTAAGCTTGGAAAACAATGCTATCCTATCCCTATCCTTTTAGTCAATGCACTGTGGGGTGCTAATTCAGAAAAATAATTTTTTTAAATATTTATCCTCAGAAACATTCCTAAATGGCCGAGTGCTTGTTGTCACCTTCTCGTGGGCTGATGTAGCACATGCAATTGTCAACATCTATGCCCCAAATGGTGCATGCAAGCGTCAGGAATTTTTCTTGTTGGTCAAATCCCTCCCACTACCCCCAGACTCCTTCATAGTCAGCAACATGAACTGTTGGCTAAATACACCAACGGACCGGTGGCCTTCCTCACCCCACGCCCCCCAGGGGCACATAGAACTACGCGCTCTAAAGGACACCCTCAGGTTAATAGATGCACTGCCACGGCATGCCCCACTGCTCGAAAACATGACATGGCCCCACATCCACAACGGCCAATTAAGGTCCATGACCTGCATTGACATTATTCTAACGCCGGCGAAATTCCAACCCCACATCTCCCACTTCAAGACAACAAAATTGGAATTCTCTGACCATCAACTGGTCTCGCTAACCTACCATCTACCTGTCATGGCTGCTAAGGCCCCACATTGGTACAAAATCCGCCCCCCGAGCTCAGGTCACCAGGATTTTCCACGTGGGTAGAAGAGGCAACTATGGCAAAAAAGTTTGTTGCACCGTTTTGCGCGGACCCCATTTCCACATGTGCAACTTTTAAAGATGACAGCATCTGCCACTCTCGCCATCTCTCCTCCAGACGCTCACGAGCCACATCAGCGGTTATCTCGCGCGCTCTGGCAGAATTGGCACACTTAGAGTCCAACATCCCAGTTACAGGATACAGCTCTGCATGAGGACGGAAGTGGGCAGAGGCAGCTGCTCACCTCAACGCATTTGAAAGATAACACAAACATCAAGTTTGTGTTCAGTACAGGGCCACACGCATCACAAAAGGCGACAAGTGCACCGCACATTTCTTTATTAAAATCTTGCACCACGCCAGAGCGTGGCCTGCACACAGGTATGAAGATCAGATAATTCTATTGTGGAAACACTGGCTGAAGTGGCAATCAAAATGCAACAGTAACACTCTGAGTTGTACCGCTCTGACCCAATTCAGCTGGCTGAAGTGGCGGTATTTCTTGACTGAGCCCACATCCGCACCATTTTCTGATACCCGGAAATAATGTATTTGATTACTCTGAACGAATTATGGACAGCCATTCGCGGTACACCAAATCAAAAATGCCCAGTCCCAGATGGCATTCCATATGAGTTCTACAATAAATATTTCAGATATATATCCCCATTACTGCTGGCCTCACTTAACCAAAGCCTGTTGGAAACGTGTCTCCTACCAGGAGGACATGAGGCCTTCACTGTCACACTCTTCAAGAAAGGGGACAAGCTAGACTTAGCCAACTGGCGCCCCATTTCTCTAACAAACACAGACACCAAAATTTTAACAAAAATCATGGCTAACCGTTTAGGGACTGTAGCATCTGCCACCATCTCCCCAGAACAATTCGATTTCATCCCCAGAAGGTGATTTGGGATAACGTGCACTCTGTGGCTAATGTATGTCAGTCCACAGCCTCTGGGGCACTTGTATTCTTGGACCAATAAAAGGCCTATGATAGAGTAAACTGGGAATACCTCAGGGCCTGCCTCCATCAATTCCGCTTACCCCTCGCTTCATCAACTGGGTGATGCTGCTCATGGAATCTGCAACAATGGCAGTGCGTGGCCCAGGCTTCCTAACGGAAGTAGTCCGCCCTCAAAGGGGCTTGCGACAAGGGGACCCCCTCAGCTCACTCTTAAACAACTCCGGCCTTGACCCACTAATGCAAAATGTGAATGCCCAACTCACTGGGGTCCACATGCCAGGCCAAGCCCCAGTCAAGATAATGGCGTTCGCATATGATTGTGTGGTGGGGGTGTCTAATAATTAAGATGCACGCGCGCGCTTGAAGCTCTCATCCAGGAGTATTCCCGGGTAAGCAACGTGGCACTGAACGCTTCCAAAACCGAAATCATCCTCCTTGGTCGGTTTCAGAACTGCTGGACCCCAGCAAATAGTTCCCAACCCGGCCCATCTGCTCGCCCACATCCTCGCCCTACTAATTCAAAAACACCGCCCCAATGGTGCTCCCCTTCGTGCCACGTCCAACCATAGGACCAGCATGCCATCTGGGTGAGTGGATATAGGCAGGCAGATATGCGTCAGCAGTAATGGAGTGCCATATTCTGGATAACGTGATGAAGCGAATCGCCTCTCTCAGAGCCCACCCTACTTCCCTTACTGGCAGGATTGTTTTAGCCAACTCCATGCTCCTCTCCAAAGTCTGATTTGGAGCCCATGCCATCCCCTTCTCCCCAAGCTTCCACAAATCCTTGTACGCCTTGCTGCAAGGATGGCTTTGGTCGGGCCACCTTCCACCAGTGCGGCTAGAGGTTATGTTTGGCCCTCAACATCATGGTGGCATGGGCCTGCTTGACTTCAAAGCCCCTGTCACCAAGATCTTGGGTACCTGGATTGCGGCCGTCACCACCCCTACACTCCCCTCCCAACACTGGTCCTGCCCAGCCCGCTCCAACTTCTCCCGCGCCTTGGGCCTCAACAATCCATCGAACCCCCACTCCCTGATGAAATACCTCGCTTCACATACATCAGCCACAGGTCCTCACGGGACTAAAACCCACTACAAACGAATCCTCCTCTCCATGCGGAGCGCTGAGTGGAGAATTCGTATTAGCGGACATACAACCCAAAGAGGCCGCCCATCTCCTCAGTTCACACAAGAGGTACAGGGGCTACCTATCCATGATGGCGTGATCCCCACACGGCCCCATGTCCTATCCAGGGTGGACTACCTGGACATGATGGACATCCCTTACTCCATTGAGACCCAAAAATATATCTGGAAATATGTACACCATCCTCTGTTGCAACCTCAAGTCCGCTCCCATGTGTGGCGCTCCCTGAGGCGGGTGTATCATACAGCTGAGCGCTCTAACGCTTTACAATCATCCTGCATCGTGTGTGGCCAGTATGGAACGCTGTTCCACCGCCTGGAGAAGTGTCCTACCTCTAAAGTGATATGGCGCGAAGTTCAACGTCTTCTGGGCCAGGATCAAACGCATCCCTTCAATCTGTCAAGAGATATGTTCACTCTATCAATGGCCTTCCCCCTTCTTCCCTCCCTTCATGCTTTGGAGGTTGCAATCGCCATGTGAACCATCCACACGACTGTCTTAGATGCCATCGCAGGCTCCATCCCCACCCTCCCAGAAGCGGTACACAGATTCCAGTCCCATTTGGTGGACCACTTTCAAGCGTGGATGTTTGGATACCTCCCACCGCATCGCTGACAGCTGGTCTCTTCCTGGTTCCCAGTCTGTTTCATCAAATCAGACCCCTTCCTCCACACGTGCTCAATTGTGGCTGTGGCCCTTTCACACGTTTCCTCCCCCTCCCCATAAGTAGCTTTCCCGCTGGCAACAAGAGATAGCATCACTTCTCTGGGGTGCCTCCCCTGGTACTAAGTTTTGTCTCTTCTGAGTCATATTCGGAAGTGTCCGTCCCATGGTCGGCCTTCCCCATAATAAATTTAAAAATTTAAAGACCACACCATCCGCATGGTGCACACACAATGGAACAAGGCAAATGACCTATTCATTGTATTTGACCAACTCCCAAGCACCGTGCACTGTGATATCCTCATGGATGAGCTCCGTGGGGGCCTTAAAGGTTACAGCATAATCAAACAGTTTGACATTGAGAAATTCCCCCTCCTGCCTCACCTGTGTACAGGGAAGGCAATAACCATTATAGAACCTAATCAGGACGTGGTAGAGGATATCATCCTCAATCCATGCATGGCGACCATCAAACTCCCCAATGGCAGCGTATCTTGCACTTCTGCATCACACTGGAACACACCCCACCTATCTGCAATTTCTGCTCAGCTATAGGCCACAAAGACCACGCATGCCCCATCAAGTGTGGGATTGAAGCACCAGGATTTTGTGATGACAATATGGACAAAACATGCCCAACTTTCAGCAAAATTAAGGACTCCACTTTTGCCTTCTATTGGGGCAAAAGAGCCAATGTCGCTTTGGTCAAGCCCGTTTTGTGCAAGGACTGTTGTCATGCATAGACTGCCCACAAGCAGGCCGCTAGTTCCGCTGAGACCAAGCTCACACCATGATTTCCCCAAAACAGATTCAGGCGGATGCCATGGCAGCGCAGCAGATTAACCAATCAGACCCCCACATACAACCCAACGCAACCAAAACAAAGAATTTTTGGACACAACAATCAAACCCTACAACCACGCTGGAGCAAAATCACCATGCACCACTGTGGATCCTCCCATCCAATCACGTGTGATCAGCGATGATATGGTTCATGCACACAATATGGAAGACCATTTCAGCCAATCACAATATACAACACTCATGCACAAAACCCAATCACCCCAACTCCTAGTTTCTGCCCATCAAACCCACAGACGAGTGGCGGAAAATTTTTTGGTGATGGGGCACAAGCCAACCCACGCCAGACCCAAACTCCATGGAGTAATCCGAGCCAGAAGAAACTGAAAAAAACCAGTACTATGACCACTGACCAACACGCTGGAATCAATCTGGCTAATTGGCCCCAAACTTGCAGTATGACCTGCAATAAGGAACTGGTTGACCTCAGTGAGTCGCCCCAGCATTCCTGATGTGCGAACTACTGCAATCATCATAGGGATGCTCAACATCGCGGGAGCCAAGGCCACCATGTCCCAGGCCAAAAAAATGGCTTTCCTGCGCAATATCCCCATGGACATCTTGGTCATCCAAGGACCCCACAGTCCACTGAGGAAGGAGGAGTCATGGTCAACCATGCTCCTTCCGGACAAATCCTTTTGGACGTACCACTGTGGGTGGTAATTCGAACTAACCATAATCCTCCAGTAAATATCCAAAGCACACCCTTCCACCTGGAGGGATGGCTGCTTCTAGCAGATCTCAGACGGAATGGAGAAACTTTCACCATGACATGTGTGTATGCCCCAAATGATCTGAACAACCACCAAAAAATTTTCTTTGATATCCTCTCAATCCCTTTCCCTGAGGCAACGTTTTTCGCGGGAGATTTTAACTGCTGACTCAACACAATAACTGACCGCTGGCCCAATTCTAAGGCTATACCCCGCGGCCACACAGAACTACACATACTAAAGGCAATGCTGGGCCTGTGCGACACCATTCCCAAACAAGCCCCCACCCTGGCCAACATGACGAGGCCCTAAAAAACAATAACCAGCTGGTCTCAATGACCCAGATTGACCTTATTCTCGCTCCTATAGACTTCCATCACCGGGTATCAGATTTTACAACAACAATTATACCTTTCTCTGACCACCGGATGGTCTCAATAGCGTTATCATCCTCAGAAAGATACTAAAAGCCACCAACCTGGCACGGAGTTCACCCAAGCAACATCCATCTTCCAGAGCTCAAACTTTGGATCAAGATGGTGCTAACAACTCAGCAAGAAAGATGACCACCCAATGGGAACCCTATTACCGAGTGGGAAATATTCAAGTCTCAAGCAACCAAGAAAGCCTGCCACCTGAACTCTAGAAAAACAGCCGCGATGTCCGTGACAATCAACAAGGCTATCAGACAGCTTCAGCACTTAGAAAACAACACACCTCGTGAGAAGTACAGCCCCCAATGGGGCCGCCTGTGGTTCCAGCTATCTACACAGGTAAACTTCCTCTTTAGAAAACACCAGCACTACACCAAAGTATGCTACAAATCAAAATACATCCTATCTGGCGAAACTCACATGTCCCAATTCTTCCGCCGTTTTAAACCAATTTCAACTATTGCGACTTGCACACAGGTCCGCAGAGCAAATGACACACTGGCGTCCACACCATCTGAAATATCAGCCGAATTACATCGATTTTACACCAACTTGTACATGGCAGATTTCGCATCACCTAGAGAAATTGGAAAAAATTTTCCCATCCGCTAATATTGACACTATAGCTGATCAAACAGACCTTGTCACACCCATCACTAAAGATGAACTATGGGAGGTAATAAGATCAAATCCACGCAACAAATGCCGTGGGCCTGATGGCCTACCATATGAATTTTTCAAAAATATTTTGACTATATCGCACCAATACTTGGCAACTATGAACAAGTGCTTAGAAGACACAAATCTTCTACCTGGCGGCCAAGGTGCATATGTGATCACACTCTCTAAAAAAGGAGACCAGGCAGACCTATACAACTGGCGTCCAATCGCTCTCACCAATACTGACACCAAAATTACTAACTAAGATCTTAGCTAAGCGTTTGGGTTGCATTGCTCAGACAGCCCTTTCCCCCCATCAGTTTGGCTTCATCCCAAATCGCTCAATTTGGGATAACATCCACACAATTGCCAACATCTGCCAAGCTAACCCCACAGGCGCCTTTGCTTTCCTGGACCAAAAGATAGCATATAACCGAGTGCACTGGGGTTACCTAGAACAGTGTCTAAAGGCTTTCAACCTACCACCCCGTTTTATAATCAGGGCGCTCCTCCTAACGCGATCAGCCAGGTTTTCAATCAGAGGCCCAGGTTTCCTAACTGACACCATCACCCCCCAAAGGGGCCTCAAACAAGGTGACCCGCTTAGCCCCCTACTATACAATTTTACCCTTGACCCTCTCCTCCGCATTGTAAACTCAAAGCTCACTGGAATCAGGTTGGAGGGACGACTACCAACCAAAATGCTCGCCTTTGCTGACGACTGAATTATTGGAGTCTCAGGCAATAGGGATTCCAGGGCGATTGAGCGCATTATTCACCAGTATGAGTCAGTGTGTAACGCCATGATGAACAAACAGAAAAAAGAGGTAATTGTTGTGGGCAAATTCAGTTTGAACTAGGCCTCACCCTCCCACCACCACACAAACCAACCAACCACACATCCAACCACACAACAACAATCCAAGCCATTAAAACCCCTGTGTTTACCCTTTGCACACCACCCCACCAACAACCCAGTCCGTCATCTGGGCATATGGCTTGAAGCTGGTGGACATGCACTTGACACCATCGAAACCAACATTTTGGACAACATCACAAAAAGATGACATGTATGCGGAGGAGTAAAGCTAGTTTAACTGGAAGAGTTGTGTTAGCCAACTCCCTGATCATGTCAAAGTTATGGTTTGCTGCCCACGCGGTTCCCTTCTCCGCCAACTTTAACAATGCAGTCTACAAGCTCCTGCAGAACTGGCTGTGGTCTGGTTACCGCGCACCTGTCAGGCTGGAGACCATGTACGGCCCACAGAAGAAAGGTGGGATGGGGCTGCTCAACTTCACGGAACAAGTAACGCAAATCCTCGGCTCATGGGTAGCTCTCACAACGTCACCCAACCCACCATCCCTCACTGGGCTAAGGCAGCCCAAACCAACTTCGCAAGGGACTACATCTGAGGTCCCCCTCTTTAACCCTGCAACTCTGATGAAGTACCTTGCAACACATCCAACTGCCACCGGACTGCACAATGCCAACCGATATTTCAAAGGCATCCTGTACAGCCTAAGACAAGGGGATTGGAGCTTCTCCTATGCACAGCAATCCGAAGACATTCTCCCTCAAACTGGTTACGTGCAACTCCACAGGGGACAAAAGTTGACTAACGCGCCTGCCCCACTAATTTCCTTTCCTCTATCCCAGAATGACTACCTAGACTACCAAGATGTCCCATATGACTTGTGAACCCAAAAGCAGGTGTGGGACCTCGTCAGCTGCCCCCTCTTATCCCCACAAGTGTGCTCCACAGTGTGGCACTACATGCACCATATGTTTAGAACAGCTGACCGCACCTTCTCAATGTTCAAGACATGCGCCATCTGTGACAGACCCAACACACTAGCACACCGCCTGGAAGAGTACCCGCCATCCGTGCATATCTGGGCCAGCGTGATGCACTTGTTTCAACAATCACCAACAGCTGAATTCCAACTATCCCGCGATATCCTGGCACTCAACATGGTCTCTCCTATCCCCCAGACGCTAAGGGCTCTAATTGTGAGTATTGCAATAAGGTCCATTAACACGATTACCCTTGATGCTTTCAACGGAATCCTCACCAATTTCAACCAAGCCATCGTCAGGTTCCACAGCCATTTGGCCGACCACTTCCAAGCCTGGATGTTAAGATCACTCCAACACAAATTGAAGAAATGGATGGGCAAATGGATTCCAATATGGTTCCTTCGTTATAACATTGAAAACCTCACAGTCTCCATAGGCGGTATACCCTACTAGCCCCTGAGCTGCCATGCCACTTAAGGTCTAGTCATCCACTACCCATGGCTCCTAGCCCACCCAAGTGTGCCAAGTCGTATCTTTTGGGTTCCATTGTTTCGCGCTCTCTTCCCTCTTCTGTTTTCCGTTTTCCTCTTCCCTACATATCAGATGTGTCTGTCCCCTGGTCAACCATCCTCGAATAAAAAAAATATTTGAATGTGGCACCCATGTCTATTATTGTACAGACTTGGGTTTTAGCTGCAACAATGTTAAGTATGTACATTCAAAACAAAAAGAATGTTGACTGTCTAATGCGTAAACATTAAACGGATCTCTTTTCCCAAGGAAACACATAATCCCTTTGCCAACTTTGGGGTAGTCTTGGATGATAGCATATACCGGAAGGACAACGTTTATCTCTACAGGGAAAGTACATTGGAGTAGAAGTCCATCTTGTCTGGGAAAACTTGGTCAAACATTTGACAAGCATATGGCTTCAGTTGCTCCAG
Organism: Massospora cicadina; assembly: GCA_022478985.1. Lineage (NCBI taxonomy): Eukaryota > Fungi > Entomophthoromycota > Entomophthoromycetes > Entomophthorales > Entomophthoraceae > Massospora > Massospora cicadina. The sequence continues at coordinate 62,566 of JAKSZP010011011.1, forward strand.
AGATCCTTCTTCTTCCGCGTCCTTGGCTAGCGCTCATGTCAATATATTCACACTTTCAACTGGGTGCTGATATAGGAATGTGTCATCATACTGAGGGACTTCTGCCAAATATTCATTAATAAATATATGTGGGACGTTTTGGGTTGGGATAGCGGAAGTATATTACTGTCTTCAAACCACTCTGACTTTTTCCTGGTGATACTGTTCCTGCTGTATGTAACAGACCCACCTATTGGGTCAACTTTACGCCATGTGCCCAAGGTGACTGCATTTAAAACATCTTACTCCGTAGGGCCTATGTCCTTGAATATTGTATGATGGCCCACGCAAAAAGTTAGACTGTAGGTGATCAGCATAAACAGGCCCAGGTCAATAGGATGACTGCAGACTATTGTCATATTAGGCCTAGGTCAATAGTTGAGCTATTGATGATAAGCAGTTCTGGGGCTGAAGTTAAACTGCTGGGAGTAACTTGGCAGAATCTGAATGGATGAGAAAATTTCCTTAAATGAGAAGGTCCAACAACGGTGGCGGTATAATTCTGCTCTGTATTGTGTTGAGGTAAGGTAGTGAATAAATGGTGCAAAGACTGAACAACCTTGAGAGGGGGTACGTCATTGTCCAACATTGAGGTCATGACGTTGTAAAGCTCGCAGTATGGATTTACTGCGGAGGTCATTGCAATGAACATGGCAGATTTATATAAAGTCCCTGACTTAATTAACACATGGGCTTTCACTGTGTATAAATCAGAAAACATAGTGAGGGTCCTGTAATGCTGGAACTTAATAGTCAATAACTCAGCTTTCTGCTGCAACATTTTTGCAGTTCCTCCAAACAACCTCAGCACAGTATCTTTCATTCTTGATATGTAAGGGAGCTTTTTGGAAAACGCAGTTAACTTGATTGGCACTTCCATCATCTAAGGTGGACATTAGCGGTTTTGCTTTAAAAATGATCTGAGGCTCCTTCCATTACAAATTTAAATCACTTAAAGAACCCATGGATATTCCCATTGCAATCAAACAGAGGCAGCTTATCAATAAAAACCCCCTGAAGAAGTTCATCCTGCCTTTTGAGCACAGCATTCAAGGCAAGTTTAATTTTCACATATTCAGTTGGAACAGTGTGGTGGGAGGGTTCACCATTAGTGCAGGCCTGATTCAACTTAGCTAATTCCTGGACTGTTTTATCTATTCTTATTTTTTGGGTTGATCAATGGGCCCTGTAGTGAGCACCACTATTATAAATTTGGCGATAATATTAAAATACGCCAAGAGGTTTTTTTATGGGGCAACCCACTGAGCAACGGGTGGATAATATGAAGATTGTCAGACCTTGAACAACTTAATAAATATAAAGTATATGAAGCAATTGTTCAACAATACTTTATTATAACTTTAACAGCATATTTCTTCTGCTAAGCTCAACTCTTCTTACCAACAACAATCCTCTTTCTTCAATTGTCTCATCTCAGGTTAAATCTCTTCAACTTTGGATGATACCACTCTCTCAGAGTATACCTTTCAGTTTCACCATATTTTATTGACTTTAGCTGAGTCTACTAATTATTAAATTCACATTTACCTTAGTTAGAGGCGATCTACTAATTTTAGTTTTACGTTGTAATTTAGATATCATCTAATTTGGAGGCAATCCATTAAGTAACCGTTTGAGGCTCAATATCGCCCTATTACTACATGTTGAGGTGATCTCATTAATATTGATAAAACTTGGCTTGGTCAATCCTCACCCTGTCCACCACAATGACTTCGGGCTCATCGCCCAGTTATATCAGAATCTTGAAGGTATGTTAGACTATGAAGAACTTTAAGTTGAACTAAACATATGACGGTTAAGTAAAACCATGCTTAAGATAAAGTCCAGCATGATGAAGAATCTAACTGCCTTTATATTGGAAAGAAAATGATTCAGTTATACTGTGGAGCAGGGCCTTTTGAAGGTTGAATGTACCTAAAGGGTGTAAACCATAAATTATTAAAGTTAATTTATTATAGTGTAACATTATCAGGAGCTAAAAGACTAAGACTTACCTTATTGGACTCAATTGCAAGCCCTATATAACCTTTTATTAACTAGAGGAGTCTGATTGCAGTTTCATTAATCTTAGCTCAACTGATCTAATTGACACATAGTTTGAACAAGACACAATATGTTCTAATAAGCCCTCCATATAGTACTGATAGCATGAATTTTATAAGAGTGGCATAGTTTCACTCAGTAAATTTGTTCAATTAGGGGTTTTATTATAAATTTATATGCCCACATTATCCAGCACTGACCAATATATGATTGGTCAGTTTTCAGGTAATCACTAATTGTTTAATAATATTTGTTGACTAAAACTTAGTGTTTTTAGAACTTTGATCCTGATACTGATGCTGATCAAAGTTCATTTGGGCATATTTTCTGATGATAACTGTATGTAAAATCGTAATTTGGCTTATGTAGTCATTAGCTGATTTTGTATGTTGATTAATTAGCCTGAGTGCTAATGCATCTTATGGAATTTAGGTTAAAGGTGCCACAGTAATGTAACACTAATTTTATGGCGGTTAGCTACTAATTAATCAGCGCAGACTGCTTTTTCAATGGGTAGATGTATGTTGCAGATGAGGGCATAACTGTTTCAGAAGACCAATTAAAACCCAGTGGAATGACTAGAATTAGCCCCTCAAGCTGGTGGAGGTTCAGGCAACCAACAAACTGTGGATGGGGCAAAATAAGCCCATTTTATATATAATTGTGCAAGTAATTTTCAGTAATATTGGGATAATGTCATGCGAAATAATTTTTGCTTTAATGAGTAATAGGACTAAATTTATGAAGATGATAACTCCACTGGAATTAATATAAAAATTTATACCATATATACCTTTGGGGAGGCTAAAATTTGCATTTTACCAATAATGATGCAATCAGCAGATCAAATTACGCCAATGAGAGTGTTTGAAGCCTGAATGTGGATATTACAAAATTGGGCAACCATCTAATTTCAAGAGATATCTCAACGATATGATTTGAATTGCATCATTGGTACGCCATTTTTTAACCAGGAGTCCAGAAGGAATTTGCCAAATTTAGTAATAAAACAATATCAGCAGAAGAGATAATGGCCCAAACTCAGAATCATGAATTGGTGAAAAACCCCTGAGCATCCAAGTTCAAGGGATAACCACTGTGATAAGAAGCTAGCGGTTACAGGAATTGGTTAAAATGGACAAGGCCACTAAATCAGCAGTCAGAAGACTTCTGCAAGGGGACTTGAGAATATCCATATTAAAACTATATTCCCAAGTATATTACTATATTTCACTTATTTTTATAACTTGATTTACACTTTAAGTATTAAACATCACTTTTTTTAATAAAAATCTTATTACAGTATCTCAAGTTTATACTTTAACTTTTACTTATAGTTGTTTGAGTGAGCTAATCACCATTAACAGGTCTAGGAGTATCCAAATGTTCAGAATAAAATAACTATTCTGAGATCTGCTCTAATTGGATCAGGACACAATCTATCGTGGATAGCTTGGAGCCAAGCTGCCAAGGAGAGGTTGAATTTGCTTTAATGAGCCCAAGTGCTGACATATAAAGAAAATTTCTAAGAGTGTCTATATGATTTTCTCCATTTTTGCAAAGAGTTTACAAGGTGATTGATGCCATAGTGGGTAGCATCTGAGGAGAATTTTCTCTATTAGGATGATTGTGATCTTAGTGAAGATTATCAGGTGCCTAATTTTGCGCAGATTGGACCTCCTGATCAGCAAGTCAGCCTCACATGTTAATCAAGCCAAAGCGGGCGAGCTTTATGTGGTGTTCACTACAGGAGTGGCATCATCAAGCTCTAGTGATGATCATGTAGAGAGTTCTCATGAGCAGTTTGACAATGGCGCGGTTATGGAAGTGTATTTTGGAGAGTATTCCTCTAAACTCCTGATGAGGTAGAAAGTTACTATCCGTTCAAGGCTCCATACCCTAAATTAGAAATGCATCATCTATGCAAATATCTTGAATATGTCAAGGAGAATGTTATTAATTCATTAATTGACTCACTAACCTTTGTGAAAGATCATCACTAACTATCTATATGTAAGCCATGCTTAAGAAATTTGAGGAGAGGCTTATATACCTTAAGAAAGAGAATGGCAACACGATCACTACTTTAAATGAATATGGAAGAACTTGGAACAGCACAACCATATGCTATTTTCCATGGATAAGAGTATAGAGTACTTGAGGGCATAAAAGCATACTGTACTGGACCATACTTATACTCAACACATAAGTTGACTGGAGGCACTTATATGGATCACTCAAACGAATGTACCAACCAGTCAAAACTTCTATAGAACTGGCCATGATACACGGTGATCCTATTGAAGAGGATCCCATTTTTATACCTTACTTTGAACCCTATATATACCTGGTAAAGGAACAATTGCGGTTTTACTCCAGATGTATGAGAACAGCATGGATGACGATGACATTTCCAGAAGGCTCACATATGCAAGGGTGTATGAGCCATGAGGCTCAGGAGATCATTAGCATGATCTTATGAACTGGATTATGTTAGACCAAATTAAAAGTATTATACTTTCAGCGTTTTGTAGTGAATATGACGTCCAAAATATGAATCAAGAGTTCCTCCTGACGAAATGGGGAGATTGATTTAGTCTCAAATCATGCCTCTCGCTTCTATCTCAAGGCTCAGCAAAATTATGTACTACAGGAATTATGTATCTGACTACAGAGAAAACC